>JBAJNP010000003.1:219988-303607 GCA_036877545.1 Yasuhikotakia modesta
TATACATATGCTGTGCATGAAAACATTTGAAGTCATGGGGTGTAATCCATGTTTTTAAGGTAATGTGGGTAATTTTTCAGTAGTAGAATATATTTTACCTTCCCAGTTTAACAGGTGAACATAACTGTAAATAAGTCAGAAGTTACACACTTCAACCTTTAAAATTTCTCTTTTAAATGCATTAAAACAATGAACCCTGTTGTATTTTTTTCTCAGGCACTGAGCAAGGCAACACAGAGAGGATTCAGCAGTTCATTAGTGCAGTGTCAGGAAGCAAATTGGGCAGCTATATCGAAAACCTTTCAGAAAGAGATGGAGCTGAATTGGGTCAGCGCTACCTGACTGACTATGTGCTTCTGTCTTTTAAAGTCCATTCTGAGAAAGAGCTGCAGGTAGGATATGTGTACACACGTTTTATCTGTTAAGCAACAAACTTTGTTTTTAAATCTTCATGTTCTAATGTGGTTGTGGGTTTGTGTGCATTTTTCCACAGGTCTTCACTGCTTCAGTGCAGGGTTGTGTTTATGCGCTGCAAAATGAGATGTCGGTAACACCTCATCTTTCTCCATCTTGGGTCCTTGCAGCAGCACAAATCTATGCCCCACGTCTTGACGCATTATCACATGCCCTTCAGCTCAACCCTCAAGTGGTTGGAATTATTCAACAAAAGATACTAAACAAATCAAGCCTTGACATGGTGAGAACCAGGAAATTTTAGCTTAAATACAGTATCATATCTTACATTTTAAATTTCAGTAGGTTATGTCTATAAACTAAATTACAAAAATAACTGTCCACTTTTTCAACTGCCTAGTCCAAAAGTATTTGTCCGTTAATTTTTGTTTCCTTATTTGAACAAATCTTGCTTTAGACTTTGATTTATAGAAACAAAATGGGACTGTAGAAAAGTGACCTGATTACACACCATTTGCTATGTCTCTAACAGAGATAACTTAGTTTTATTGTGTTGATTTGTTACAGAGTGAAGATATTCTTGCAGTTGGTATGTGTGTTGAGGAAACAAAGCTTCTTCCTGTAACTACAGTATCTGAATGTCAGACTTTTCTGCAAAGAGTTGACAAACTTCAGCCTTGTTTAGAGAGAGTGCTCACTTCAGGCTACAGCGCCCTCTGCAGCTCTGGATGTCTGAAGCAGCTGGATGCTATAAAGTAAGATATGAAACCAGGCATGATTTTATATTCTAAGATAATACATGCACATACATTAATGAGGTATAAACTTTGAGATATTTTATGGTCTTTTAACTCTAGGTCAGTGTGGCAGGGGATGCTTTTAGTGGCGTCCTTTATGGAACAAGTGGTTGTGAAGATAAACATGAGGAATGAAAGGATAGAGGCACTGACTTTAAAACACTGCAGCCAGTTACATGGGGTAAGTGCAGACCACCCATTAACTTTGTCCACTTTGTCCACAAGAAAAATACACTTACAGAAATATGTAAAGTTTTCAACTGATGAGTTTCTTGTGCTTTCTCATAGCTGATGGAAGGATCTCCTAATTTGAGGAGCAAAGACATTCTACAGCAAATCATCCGCATACTCAACGATTACCACAATGAGTCAATCAGCCGAGCATTGCGGTAAACCTGCCTTTAACTTAGCTGTAATATAGTTTTATACAAATTTTATATCAACTGCAACCACATATACGGACCATAATCATTATTGGTCTATATTTTTTTCACTCTTTATCAAAGCAAATGTTGTTATATGCACTGCTTAAAATGTTTTGTCATGCCATAGATTTCTGTAAAAATGTGTTTATGTTGTTCCAAATAGATCCCTAGCAGGCAGAATTAGCCTAATGACTGGTTTTGGATCCGCTTTATCTTCACAGGTTTGGTGTGCAGTGTTCAGTATGTTTGGCAGATCTATCAAAGCCTGTTGCTCTTCCCTGTGAACATGTGTTTTGTTTGGCCTGTTTGGAGAAATCCACAGAGAGAGAAGCAGCACAACACTGTCCCGTGTGCAGAGCTCCTCTGCCAAACAACTACCGGCCCGCTGTGTCCAAAGAAATAGAGTAAGATTAAACTCTACATTTTACTCTTGCTAATCTCTGGCACTCACTGACAGGCTAGATGGAATAAATGGTTTGGCAAATTGACACATTCGGCCATTTCAATAATCCAATCACATGGGACAAAATCACTGTATGGCAGTTATTGTATGGAGACAATGAACTGTGCTGTATGTTTGATGTCTTTTACAGTTTAGCTCTGAGTCAGCATAACAAGATACAGAAATGTTGCAATGGCTTTTTCCTGGAGGTGGTCTCTCGCTTCTGTCTGACGGATGAACAAGACCCCCCAGAAGACTTGGTGGAACTGCTTTTCTCTCTCCTCATCTCAGCCCATGGTGGGAGAAGTTTACCTTGGTCAAATAAAAAACATGACCTGTTCCTTATATAGTATTTTGATGTGTTTTGTGTATGTGTTTGCAAATAGGAGATGTTTATAAGACCAGAGAGCTCACCCCATTTCTTGAGTGTGTTGACCAGAGTCCTGTGGTGCGCTCTGTGTTGCCCAAGCTCCTTCTGCAAAACAGGTGCCTGCTGCATATCCAACACATATACATGTTTGTGTGTGTGTGTGGTTTGCCGTTTATTATTTTAAAGATGCTTAGTATTGGCTTTAGTAGTAAGCTACTACATAGACTCTTTCCTATTATTCTGAACATTATTTTCAAAATTACTTAATCTGTTTAGTTTCAAGCAAGTGAAGAAACATATTCAAAGCTACTTAGAAAACCTAAACAAGCTTCTGGGTCAAGAGGACAGGACTGAACTCTACCGGCTCTTTGTTAATTGTTTTCAGGTATGTCATAATCTTTGTCCTTACTACAAATACAGTATTTACTCAGAAGTAATGCTTGATAACATTATCCTTATATTCTCAGCTGTATCCTTACATGTTGTTTCCAGTCACTTTAATAATTGTGAAGTTCTGAATGTTTATGGCTTAAAGCAAATGTGTGCTTTCAGGATTCCCTGTACTGTTCTGGATTAAACAGAGTTGTTGTGGCTGAAGAGAAGATAAAACAACTACAGGAGAATGTGAACTTTCTCAGCCGACTGGCTCGTAAACAGACATCTTCCAGACAGCATGATCCAGCTGAATTTCTGCTGTCTATGGCTCAGCTCAAAATGTGTTTGGAGTCTGCTGCTCATATCCTGCCCAAAGCTGTCGGCCAACGACCAGGTGAAAGGCTTGATTTGAGACCAATTTACTCCAGTTTCTGGTACCAAATCAAATTAACACTGTGTAATGCTTTTGTGCAACATTTTAAAGACAAAATATTTTAGATTATCCCAAGTAATCTATCCCATAAACATTGATTATCCCTAACAGTCCCAGTGGTGTGAGTTTGTCACTTTTACACCTTTCAAACAGCAAAGATTGCAAACTGTCAGTTCTTGTTGTTGTAACATGAATATTGTGTCCCCGTTGTCAGGGAAATGTGAGGATATGGAACTGAGGCTGTTGGAGCAGGTGAAGGCTGTGTTTGAGTACTGTAGGAATGATTGGTACAGAGTTTACCTGCTTAGAGTTCTCAACAGGCAGACAGGCATGGATTGTCTTCAGGCCTTCATCAACAGCACTGATTATGAATGGATTTTCCCTGTGGAGATTCTGCGTCTTCAAGTATGACTATTCAAAATAGTTATTTTGGAAAATGTTCTGCTTCATACTAACTAATGCTTTTTTTCTGATCTACAGAGGCTGATTCCAGGAGAGGTGGATCGGTTTTTATGTTGTGGTCCATCATACCGGGTCCTCAGGGATTGGGTGGGACAGGTGCTGCAAGATGGCAACACAGATGGACTTAAAAATGCTCTACAGGTAATAGCCTACTGACATGTGAAATGTACAACACAAAGGTAATGAGGAGAATGCTAGGTAGATGCAGTTATTCCTAAATGTAACTAAATAAACACTGTTGTTTATTCAATGTGTAATAGGCACTAATTTTAAGGGTCAAAGACAGTAAAAATGGTCATGAACAAAATATATATCTGACATATTTTTAAATTTTTTTACGTTTTGGACAGATGGACACCCCTTTCACAATAACAAATATGCATATAATTTTCAGACCTAGTTGTTAATGCCAGGTATCAGTTAAATGCCCTTAATATGTCAAATTGTCAATTAAGTACTTGTCTAACAGTGAAATGATGTTTGATTATGCAATGCATGATGGTATGCTGTTCATGGATTTTTTTGTTTTGTAAGTAGTCGCTTTTATTTCAGACAATAGATGGATCAAGCTCTATGAAAAGCCTCTTGCTGACTCTTGCAGTGTTCAGGCAGGTCACCTGTCGCCTCATGTCACCTGAAAAAGCTCTACACCCTCAAGAACGGGTAAAAAATGCCTTATTGATGTACTGTCCAGTTACAGTAAATGTTTTTAGAATTATATAAATGTTTTATAGCATAATTACCATTTTTATTATAGTTGGCATTCTATTGTTAAGTAATGTAAGCTGTAACAGAAACACATTTGTATTTTAAGCATTAAGAAAAGTCACAAAAAGACAAATATTGCACATAGATTATGAATTACTAAACCTCTGTCAACAGGTGATTAAGGCTCTGGAGGCTGCTGTCAGAGAGAATGTTTCAGGACATGTTCGAGAGCTCTGTACTGCTCTCTTATCCAATAGGATTGGAGGACCAGGATCTCACCTGAGTCTCAAAGCAGATGTACCTGCTCAACGGCGCCCTCTGCTAGAGCTCCTGGTCCATGCAAGTGCAGTGTTTCAGAGTGGGAGCAGACTAATCATTCCTCTCTACAACATTGTCACTAAACCTCAGAACATGACAGTAAGGACCCACAGTCTTTCAGATGTTTGAATTAGGGATGAGTTACAAAGGTTTACCAGAAGTTCAACAACCAATATTTAATTAAATTATGTAATGATTAATTGAAGATTAAGTAAGTGAAGTAATGATTGATTGAATTTGGTCATAACTGATTCCCTGCTCCTCCTCAGGAAAAATTCCTGCCCACTATGCCAGACGACCACACCAGTGAGGTCAAAAGTTGGCTTAAAGAAAATAAATTGACAATGTATTGTAAGTATGTATTGACCATGGGGGCCAGTTGCATAATCATAGCTGCCAAATTAAGTTTCTTAAGAACTACTCCAGCTGACCAACTGGCAAACTACAGTAATCAGTCTTACTTTTTGGGACTAATATAAAAATACCATTTTGATGTAAATTGACATAGATGATAGTAGTTGATGCAGGTTCTGACTAGTCCTGGAAAAACATGTCCAAGCAGTTTATGCAGCTGGCCACCTAAAAACCTTTCTGGTCATGACAGTATTTGCTAAAATAGCTTTTTAGTTTGTTTCCTGTTGCTGAAAGAGATTATCTTTTGTTTTTACCGTCTAGTTTGTATGAACAATCATGCATGCTTTGTTGGCGAGGTAAGAACTTCATTATTTCCTCTTACACATGGATGAACTGTATGATGAAAGCGATTAAGTGTTAATGATCTTTTACAATGATTTTGTCAATGATCTTGTTTGCTTTTTATTCAGTGTGGCCGACCCATGGCTACAGGCAAGTGTGCCACATGTGGAGTGCCTATAGGAGGCCAGAATCATAATGCAGTAAGAGGTTTTACTCAAGCCCATAGTGTCACAGATCTGACACGACCAGGGCATATACTAGGGGAGGCCGAAAACCGATCTGAAGCCCCAAACAGGAATCAGTCTCAAGCACAGTCCTGTGTTCTCCGTCTGTGTCTTCACCTGGCCATGTTGCAAGGAGCCATTCACTATCTGCAGGTAAAATCCTTAATGATGTAAAGGGGCCATGGCTGTTTTGAAAGCAGTGTGCTTTTGTGTTTGCTTGGTAAAACAGACCACATATGTTGTGAACAATATGGCTTGCCAGATTTTTGGCATGAATGCTCATAACAGCTACAGCTGCTAAAAACCAAGCTGTTAATTGTCCCAAGAGACCACAAAAGAGACTAGGTAGGGTCTGTAACTCAAATAGAAATTGTGCTTGCTATTGTTAAAATGTGATCAGGCAGTGCAAGCTGGTGTGATTAAGTGGATATGGAAAACTAGTTTTGCTTATTTATGAATGTGTATAATAAGTAAGGATGTGGTGTTACATTCAAACTATTTCAAGTCATGAAGAAATCAGATTTCAAATCAAAAAGTGTTTTCCAAAATTAAGGTCCTATCTCTTTACAGGGCATCAAAAATATGATCCAACCACCTGTTCATAATGTGTTTGAGTTTCTTTGGCAACATCTTGAGAAAGACATGATGGTCCTTGGGAAGTCTTTAAATCTCAACATAGATGAGACCGCCATCATAGTTCATCTGATCCTCAACAGGTTTCTAGAGACCACTACAGGTGTGAATACTGTTTTTTGAGTAGTGTTAAAACTGCTTGAATTCTGCACTGTTACTTTACACGTATTTCACATAAATGGCATTAAAACACACAACAATCACCCACAAGTGCAAACAAAGCTATATATAATCAGAAATCTTTAAGAAAAAGGTATTGCTTTAAGTATATATTCTCTGATAACTTATAGATACTGATAGACTCTTATCTATAATGTTCTGACAACATTCTGAACAAAATGTTCTGACAGAACATTGTCTTGTACTTGTGTATGTTTCGAATATTTTCCTAATATATGAGTCAAATACTATTTTCACATTTGCAGCTAACAGCCAGGATCTGTCATCACGCCAGTCCAGAGAACAGTGGGAGATCACAGTCTGTAATTCAGTCATAAATCCTGTTTTACAGGTCAGTTTTTACACATGGAGTTTTGTGTGCATCGTTGTCCTTGATGTGTCCTCCATGTGATTCTTCACAATTTAAATCCATGCGTTTGCATAACTTTGCATATGAACACTGTCTAATGAAATTCATTGTTTGTTGTTCACAGGATTTGAACAGTGTGTTGGGCAGCGCTCAGGATCTAATTGTATCTGACCACAGGCTTTTCAACAGTCCCCTGATGAAGGTTCTGATGGGAGACCCTAAAGAAATGCTTCAGCTCCCGACTAACTGCCCCACCCACCACTCTGCCTTCTGGAGCCCTTCACCTGTCCTAACAGTAGAGAGCTTATCCCAACAAATAGACCAAAACCAAGCACCTCTGCTCACCCTTTATATCAATAAGGTAGATTCACGGGGGATGCATTATAGTTAGATAGGTTTCAACTTATTTAGAGATATTATTTGCAGAATTAGCATTATTTTAAGCTGCTATATTGTATAAACACAACAAAAATAATAGCATTTCTGAGTTTAGCCAAACACAAAGTCTTACCCATTGGTTGCAATGTCTGGCTGATTGTATTAATTTGATTGTCTTTATCAGGTGCATTGCATACGACAGCTGGTTCATTTGCCGACTCTTGCTGCCCTGCTGTCTGATCTAATGAAGCTGTTTCCTCCAGGGTCTGACAATCAGAATCACACGATCGCCACCCTGCTAAACACACTTTCTGCTGGTCTGTTATGCTTCATATAACTGTCATATAACTGTCATTGTTTCTGCCCACTGGTAGAGATAAATGACTTCTATATCTATCTTTTATCTAGGCCATCAGAAGAAACTAATGTCTGAAAGAGTACAGATCTTCATGAAGGTGTGGAACCATCTCAGAATGGAAATAGCCAATAACAGTAAGATGGCACAGATTTGTGCACATGCTTTTTAAACTACCAATGGTTTTTATAAAAAGTTTGATCTCAGTCTAATTCTACTTATAATTCTGATTTCAATAGAATTTTAGTGCAACCAAATTGTTTCCTATATCTGTATAGCGGTCTGCAGATAATTCAAACCAAACTGAAAAATAATGTCAGTCTTTCAATTGTTTCATTATTCCAGCTTTAGTGGGTCTGGATCGTACTCTGTTTGAAAGAGACATGACTAAAGAAAGTTCTGGGCAGTTTCTGTCACTGAGTCGTCATGGACCAGGCTCATGTCTGCACGCTATCATAGATCTCCTGTCAGAAACACATAACAGTCTGGTGCGAGAAGCCAGAAAACTCCGGCAACAGGATAATGACCAAGAAGACAGGTGTGTTTTTGAGAATTTGTGTAAATATCTTTGCTTTCATCATTTATTGGACTAGTTTACTATGTTAACATCTAAATTTCACCTTACAGTGATTATAAGGTGGCATTGGCGGCATTGTCTGAGAGTCAGCTAGCCCTGTGTCACCCAGAGAGGGAGTTCCTCCCCCTGGTGTTAACTAACTGCCATTACACCTTAGAGAAGGGACAGCAGACAGTGAGCTCCTATGATCTCCAGGCTATTGAAAGAGATTTCAGCAGACGTTTTTTTGCAGGCAAACCACGCATTCAAACCGTGAGTCTTACACAATTTAAATCATTGTGGTTGTTATTGTCACGATGAAATCATTATATGGATGCTGAACACAGACAAATCTCATTTGCAGGACACTGAGAAATATCTAAAAAGACACCATCAGGATTTTGCAGTGGTCCTTACTGAAGTTAGAGCTAAAATACCCCAGGTGATTCACATCAGCATCTTTGGACTTTAATTTATTAATTTGATCATTTTGAGGGAAGCCTCTCATCTTTTCTCTGTTTGCAGGAACCACTGAAGAGCTCCATGCTCAGCTCCATGAGGTCAGTGCTGCGCTCATTCACCGATGTGTGCGATGCAGTTTATGTTGTGGAGATTGGACTCCGTTTTCTTGGGAAAACTGGAGGACAGCCACAGGATCTGTTGCTGTTTTATCTAAAGAAGTCATTGAAAATGAACCAACACATCTCCAGCTGCGTAGCTGAGGTGAGACAAACATTAGCTTTATGAGGTCAGCATACCTGGTTTCTTCTTACACCCCACATAACAGCTTATGCTTCAAATGGCATCACGTTTGTTCTCATATAAACTTTATTGCTCGTCTTTGCAACTTTACCTAGGTATTCTGGTGCTTTAATCAGTGTATCAGCTGTCTGCTTCTGTAACTTAAATCCATACTTCTGTGTTTCAGGCTTTAAAGGAGAACCGGCTTTGTCAGTGTGTGGCCACCTGGCAGCTTCTCACCTGCTGGAGGAGTGAACAGATGATGAGAAAAGGACAGGTACATTCAGTCTGTAGCGTGATGTAATTTCCTTAGACACTTTAATTCTAACCTTGTCCCACTTAGACATGGTAGGAGCCAATATGAATACAATTTATTGTTACGTATGCATGCATTGCTTAAAAATCATACAATATCTGTGTGATATGAAGTATGCATGCATGCCATCAAGCCAAAATAAAACACATTGCATTACCTGCACAGGCAGAGTAATCTCTGCTGCTTACTGCTATTACACAAAAGGGTCTAATAAAAGGTCCCTTCTGCTCAGCTATTTGGCTTTTTTGTCACTGGTTTGACCTCATTACCATTAACCTCTGCTGACCTCTGACTGACCAGAGCAGCGAGAGTGGTATTTGAGGGTTGTAAATCCAAGTAAAGTGTTGGACAGAGTGTGCCAGGGTTTAATTAGTGAGGGTGTGCCACAACCAATAGTTTAAAGACCTTTTGACTTTTGAGTTTTTCCTATTGATAAACAACATTAATCTTTCTTGACAGGATCCATTTCAGCGTCTCTCCGAACAGTTTAGAGATGAACTGACATCAGAGGAGAGAAAACAGGTGAAGGTGTTTCTTGGGGTCACAGACATTGATATTCTCCTACTGGAACTACATGAGATCCTTCAGCTCAAGGCGAAAAGCACTGTGGAGGACGGCTTCGCTCCACACTGGGAGTAAGAACTGATTATATGTTTGATTGATTTACCCTGTTGTCCAGCGTTCTGAATTGTAGCTTTATAGACCATTTGTGAGTGCAAGTTTTGTTGAGACAAACAGGCCACAAAAGGTAAAGCACACCTAACTATTTTCTTTCACAGATGTCAAACATTTGATAGTAAACTAAACTCTAAACTAAACAGGATAGTAAACTAAACAAAATATACTTTGCCCATGTTGTGCTGATTATTACACATATACTTTTCAAGTAAGTTAATAATAATGTTTATGGAGTATTGAAATAAGACAGTTTAGCAGTAATTATATAAAAAAATATTTGTACAATGCCGCCACTGACAAGTAAGAATCAAATATTGTAGGGAGTCGTATAACAATCTGTTTTAAAACTCAATACTCTGACAAATCATTATCTGGCTTGTGGAACTTCTAAATGAACATCCAAAGTAAAAAACGCACTTAGATCACATTGTTAAAGATATTTATCCACCAATTAAAACATTAAAACAAGGAAGTGTTTTTGCTTACAATGATCCTAAAGCATTAAGTACCACATTCTACAACACAAAAGTCTGATGTCTTTAACCAGAATGGTTACTTTCAATCAGAACAATGCAAAACTCCCAGACCCAGTGGTTCCCCAGGGACCTTTGGGCTCCAGACCTAGAGAGGCACACTCTGACCCCCTCAGTCTTCCCCCTCAAGCACACTTTGACCCCCTCAGGCTTCCATCTGTCAGAGTGTCCTGCTCTAGTCACCTGCTGAGCAGGCAGCTGGTCACAGAGTGAAAAGGAATGCGTGTGCTGTGAACTATAGACAGCAGTGCTAACTGTTGTTCCTAAACCCCACCAAACACTAAACACCCTCCCCCTCTATGTTTTTGTGTTCCCCCACATAGCATCAGGTCCACCATGGAATCCCTTTTGGAGGAGAAGAACATCAGTTCCTTTCCTGGTCTAGACAGTCTTCCAGAGGAAATTACTCTAGCCAAAGCAGCAGAGCTCTGGAGGCTTGCAGCAGAGTTCAAACGATAAAATAAGTTATAAATAATGGTCTTTGAGAACAGGTGTTTAAATCACTGTGAAGTGATCTGACCCTCTTCATCAATATCGCCGACTCATTCCAACACCCTGAGATATTCTTTCTCCAGTTAAAAAGTGCAAAAGATTAAAAATAATTTGAATGTGTGTATAAGTCTTTAATTTAGTGACCAAACATTTAATGAAAGTTACTGTTGTATCCTGAATAATGTACTGTTGTATGTTTGTTGTTAATCATGGGAAAATAAAGTTGTTTAATTGATCATTAGGATTTTATAGTAATTGTCTCACAGTAACAATTTTGAGGATGAAAAGCACAAAAGATATCCATTGATACAGTAAAATTCAACCTAATAAGATTTAGCATAATATGTTGACACGTTATATAATTAGGAAACTTTTTAAGAGTCTCTTACAATAAGTTTATTTTATAACTATAATTTTTTATACCGTCTCAAACAAACGCCACATCTGCCGCCTGCACTACACGCCTACCGAGCTTGTCTTTGCGCCACGCCTCTTTCGGCCATCACGCCGAGAGACACGATCACTCAGCCATTCAGATCGTCAGATTCCTCCCCGCTTCACCAATCACAAATACTAATGGGAGGAGCTTCTGTGTGTTTTCTGGTTGCCACTGAGATGCTGCGCTGTGGAGTTGGAGACAAACAGAATCACTGTAAGGCTCTCGAAACGGGAATAAACTCTCTTATTTACATACCGACAATTTCTTCATCTCATGTGGACAATTTAAAGAAGGTAAAGCATCGGCTGGACAGTTTAACCTTACAGTTTTCATCGTGTTTTATATGCGCTAGCAAGAAGTGGCGCAAACGAGACAGTTTCGCCATAGATAAAGCAAAGTCGGTGGTCTCATTTAAATATCTAGAAACAGTTAAACATGTTTATGTTTGTGTGTTTCTATCATGCAATGCATTGTGTGTTAGCCCTTGTTATATTTTAGCCGATGCAGGAGGAGGCCTTTAAATGTCTGTTTTACTGTTTGAACTGTGTTGATGATCGTTATTTAAAGATCTGGACTGTCATAGCGATTTTGTTTAAATATAGTCTATTTTTTCATAACACAACACATTATGTTTCATCACTTGCAACAGATTTCTATCGCTTTTTCACATTGCATGATTGATCTAGTTTTAATATGACAATACGTGTCAGTTTATAGTCAGTTAATGACTTACACAGAATCCAATTTAGTAACTTACCATTGTAAAGAGCTGTTAGTTCCTGTACTCTTTCTTTACCTAAATCTTGTACTCTTTCTTTACCTAAACAGTATTTGGTATCTGCTAATATAGTATTGCAGTGTTGATGCTGCAGATCTGTTCCCATGGAAACAACACCTGTTCATGACCTTGTCCAATAGCATCTTCCTCCATTATAAGTGTGGGGACAAAATACAGTTATGTCATTATTTAGCAAACCCATCTGCTTCTGTTCTATAGGATGATAGCTTTCCATCCACACCTGTTGTGTATTTTAATGGCATCCCTGCTGTTGTAGCTGTGTGTGAATTATTCATGATCTAATAATCTCTTACATCAACAGTCTAGGTTAGGATGCATACAACTCGCAGTCCTTCAGCGTCCATCCAGACAGAAAAAGCAGGAGACGGGCTGGACCTCAGTCTGAGCGGTTCTCAGCTCACAATGGGCCGCAGACCCAGCAGTGCTTCTGCAGGAAAATACTTTTCTCGCTCCATATCTGTGTCTGTGGCCAGTGACGGCCGGGGGAAACGAAACACTTTTGTGAGTGTAAAATTTTATCTAACGATTGACAGGAGTGTGATATCTTATGCTATTTTGTATTATGTGTTTGTGTCAAATATGTTTAACAACATAGCGTCTTAGAGTCATGAGAACATAAAAGTTACACAATAAATGCACTTTCTCAGTCACACTTTTTCTAACTGTAGCGGTTACGATGCAAATATCTTCTGAGATGCATACAATTGAACTGTCCATCATCACTATGGAGACTGAGTTGTTAAAATGAGAAATCTGACCAGTATGTTGTTGCCTGCTTCTTGTTTGACAGTTAAAATTCAAAACAAGAGTTGCACAGTTTTGTTTCATGCAAAAGAGATTAAGGCGTTGAAGAGAAACAGTGTGTGGTTTTCTGAGCTCCTGACAATTCAGTTTTTAACTGAAATAAATAAAAGCTTTAGCAGGTCAGGTATGTCATTGACCTGTTTTTTCACTCTGTTGTTGACAGACTGACTCTGGACTGGGAACCTCACGGGCAATTAAGAACCTGCGTCGGTCCAACAGCACTACACAGGTTAACCAGCAGGCCCACACAAGCCCCAGGTACAGAACCATCTGTCTGTCCTTCTCATTCCATTAGAAAGATTGACTGACTCTGTTAGTGAAGGTAATGATGTAATGTTCACAAAAGTAAATCTTTATTGCATAGAGTATTTTGTTTGTGTTTTGTAAATCTAATGATAAACACTTAATATATGGCATTTTAAAAATATCTTAAAAACATTTTTTGGTATGCAAAACAGAATTTGTTTGTATTAATATTTAATGTGAAAGACATGCCTTAGTTACATTTTCATGTAACAGTCCCATTTAGAAAATGGAGAAACAGTCCAGTAGCACTTCAACTGAGCTTGCTAGCTGACAGTTTATCCCACATGTATGATTTTCTTTCGGTGTTGGCATGTTCATGCATGTACAGGCCTGGAACACATGCCTTCGTACGCACCATGTTGAACTCCTTCTAGACTTTTTGTGGCTTTACACCCTGAAAGTAGTAACAGCTGGGGGTTGAGTGATTTTGGTTTTCCCCAGACAATAGCCATTGTGGTCTCAACGTTTGCAGCACAAGGCAAGAAAGAAGGGGGTGTGTTCAGCTTTGTCAAGAGAGGGGCTCGGTTCTCTGGTTACGCTTCGATTAGGACACAGTGAAAGCAGAAGTGTGCGCAGGCTGAAATTCTTTTGTCCGGCAGCTGCCAGGCCTGCCCTCCCCTCCCAGTGCATCCTGGGATGCCACAGGGGCTTTAAATGAAGAACGACCTCACGCTCCCTCCCCCTATCTTCTGCTGTTTAATAATTGTCATTTTGTGACCTCTCTTCTCTCCAAATCGCTTGAAAAGGGGAAACGTGGAGGAATGTAGCTTTTGAATTAGACTTCAATTGCCTTTCATTGAACCAGCTGACGCCGGGTGCCTGGTACACCCCCAAAATGCTCACATATGTATGCTGAAGGCACAGATGCCTATGGGTCAAGTCAGATGGTGGGGGGTGAACATCATGTTGAAAGTTTGGTGGAATTTCAATGCAGAGGAAGATACGATTGCCATATGCTGGTGGACATCTGGCCCTTTAAATGTTCCTGGCCATTTAAAATGCTGTAGCATTCCACTGCCCTAGACTCAGTGCAGCTGTTATCACCTCCAAAATGGGACCTTTCTTTGTATGTCCACCCGATATGTTTAGTCTAGATAGTTTAGTTGTTTTTCTGGTTTCTACAAAGTTCTCTGCTTGTGTGCTGGAGTTGTTCCTATTTTCAGTTGTTAAAAGGGAAATGCAGGCCAGACAGTGTTTATAATGAGCACATGCCTTATGCTATATAGTAGTACTACCACATGCTGTAATATAACCCTAAATATTATGATTGTTCTACAGACATGAATGACACCTAAGATTGTGCGGTGTGTTAAATGAGGTGTGTGCTTTTAGTGGTCTTTTTGATCAGAATTATAAGGCCTGAGGGAAGATTTAAAGTGTTAAGAAGACAGACAGACGTAGAGCTTTAGTGGTTTTTGTTTGTGACTTGACCCAATAAAAATTCACTTAGCAACCATCTGTGCTTAAAATATATATTTACTAAAGTTTTTTAACTTCAGTGCCATCATTATTTGTAAGCTTCAGAGTCCTTACATATTACATTTATTCATTTGGCAGACGCAAATTGTGTTGCTTTCAGTATGTGCAGTTTCGTACCTTCCCTTGACCTCCTCTCTCTCTTTCTCTCTCTCTCTCTCTCTCTCTCTCTTTCCTGTTTGTTCTGTGGTTGTGTCTGATTGCAGTGAAGGCCGCACAGAAGACTTCCTGGCTCTGTTCAACAGCAGCACTGATGGACGCAGGAAGCTGGCCAGCCTCTCCAAGACGTCCAAAGACCACACTACCTGGAACATCCTGGTACTGCTCCAACCACAAGCCACTGCTTTCTCACCCCTGATGTCATTTCAGTTGCCAGATATGTCCTTTTCAAATAGTCTTTTCATACCAAGGGCATGATTTGCCAAACTGATGTCTGCATAWTRATTATTTCATGAAAACTAAATGCACGTTTAAACTCAGGAAGCCTGAGTGTTGTATGTCAGCTATAAAGGAGCTGTTGTTGTTTCAGGATGACCAGCCGAGAGTGTTCCCAGTCCCCAGCAGCTCTCACAGTACCTGCAGCATGGATTCTCCCACAGGCCTGAAGAAGAGGGAGGCTGGAGTGTCTCTGGCTGCCAACTTCACTGCCAACAACAGGTTGGCATGTTCTCTCACAGTCTAGATGTTATACTGTAATGCTTAGTGTTTTTGAGCTCCAGTTGCCATGGCGATTGAGTCATTAAGACCACATTAGCCTCCTGCTTGTTTATTTACATACTTCATTATAATGTTTCTAATATTTTATTGTATTTTACTTTATTAATTTAGTTTTATTCTATTTTATTGGTGCAACTTTGGATATATTTGCTGAAAAATGTAATTGCTGTTAAAATCTTGATATTCAGGAGCAATAAAGCAGCCGTGGGTAACTCTGTGACCACCATCCTCCATAACAACCACTCAGAGAAGCCCCTCACTCCCAAAAGCTCCAATCAGAAGCCCTCCTTTAAGTAGGTTCATTATGACTGACTCATTAAAATGATAACACCGCTGAACTGTTTTTAGATAAACGTCCTTGACTTGTGTCTGTTTACCTTGTCATTTTGAATTAACTTCTCTTTGTTTGTCTCTTTTCCCTTCTGTTGTAACAGTAACATCATCAAAGCCACAGTAAATGATGATGTGTCTGTAGATGTAGGCAGTTCTCTCACCAAGTCTCAGAAGAACTTCTCAGCGTCGTCCGGTTCCAACAACAATGCCGCTCGTAGCCCTCGAAGTCCAGGTCAACCCTGCAGACGCGAGGTGACGGAGGAAGAAGCAGAGCGGTAAGCAGTATCCCATAATAATCATGATTGGCATTCATGTTTTGATGAGCATGCTCACCAAATGTACTGTTGAGCAGTGAGAATTAACTGGATTATTATAAGTGTGTTGAGAAATATGCAACGATTTAGATTGAAGTGAACTGTTGTTGATGTACAGTTTCTTATTGGATGTGAACAAGAGCAAATTAACTGTAACCCAAACCAAATTATGGTCAGAAAAATATATTTACACAAGCAAGCAAGCAAGCCACACTCATTTTGACTCAGGTTTCACACCAGAAGCACTAATGAGAAAGCATCCGAGACACCTTGAACAAGATGGCTTTTGTGGCTATATGTTACGTTTATTAACAAGCTTAAACTGAAACTTTTTTTTAGGTTTATTCAGCAGGTGAACCATGCAGCAATCACTATCCAGCGTTGGTTTCGTCGCCATGTCAACAGAAAGATAGCCAATGAGAATGCCCTCAAACACCTTCTGGCATCTAAAAAGAAGGTGGTGTATTTAACTTGCATTTGTGATTGATGTACCAGCAGAGGGCGATAATGAATAGAAGCTACTGCAGCTGCTGGTATCAGGACATACTTACAATGATTTGAATGAACTAAGTAGTTGAATTCTCTCTGTTTTTGGTTCTTTCTTCAGGAGAGGGAACAGAGAGCAGAGGAAAAAACCACTGACTCAATAAAGAAAAAAGAAGATGACAGAAAACGCATCAGAGAGGAAAAAGCCCGACTGGCTCGACTTGCTGCCATACAGGTACATAAAGTTCAGCAACATTTCTTATAAATACTGTTAATAAATTCTGCAATCTGTACAGTCTGTGTGTGTTTTCCTGCTGAATAGTATTGCTGTAAAATTGTCTCCTTATAAGGAGCTCCAGCAGAAAAGAGCTCAACGTGCTGCAGAGGTCCAGCAGATAGCAGAGGTAGAGCTGGAGGCACTGAGGCATGCTGGGAAAGTGGGCCGGAAAAAACTCACCAAGAGTTCACTTCACCCACCACCACCAACTTCTTTCACTGATGTCAAAGCTAAGAACACAGGTGTGCCGTTTTCTCAAGAAACTTGACTGTTTGTAGCTAAATTCTGTGTTTGGTTATACAAAGCAGCCGGTGCCTCATTTTGTAAAGCTTTGAAATGTATTTTTATGTGTGGAATTACAGAGTTTTCATAAATAATTGTTGAGTGAATCATAAAGTTTGGCTTGGTTTTGTTTCTTCAGATTCAAATGTGAATGTGGTTTCTGATTTGGACGACGTTACAAATCTGAGGCCTGCGTCACCTGTTGGATCTGTGTGCAGAAGCTCCCAGTGTTCCCAGGTAACTCCTCACCCCAGACTGCTTAATTCCAACAACTGTAAACCAACAGCTAAAGCCTTTGTTGCTAAAATGAATTGGACTTGTAGGAGATTCTGCAGAGGTCTGTGAGCATGGAGGACCAGAGACAGGGGGCACCATCGAGCAGGACTCAGTCAAAAACCACCCTGAATGATTTGCTTGACACGTTGAAACTCTTGGAGGAAGAGCCAGAAAGACTGTCAGAGCCCAAAAGCTACAGGAAGGACAAGTACTCGTGGATTGATGAGGTGCGCTGACAGTTGATACCCAAGTTACATTTTATTTCTTGAAATTGAAGCTTTTTTTGGTACTGTAGCTTTAACACATATGTAGATAATATTATTATTGTCATTACATATTGGCACAACACGTTTTTAAAACAAGCCATTAATAAGCATTGTTAGTATACATGGGCGGTCCCTTGTTAATGTTCTCGTGGTTGTGACATCACAGATTACAAAATTACCTATTTTCCTCTCAGGATGGAGACTCCAACTCACTGACAACTGATAATGTGGAACGGCACAGGCAGTTGAGTCAAACTCCTGCCCTACCAGATGGGGGCGCCCTGCTTTCAGAGGCCAAACTTCAAAGCATCATGAGCTTCCTGGATGAGATGGAGAAATCTGAGCAGGAGAGACCTCGCTCCGTCACATCTGGATCACACAGAGAGGTGAAACATCTGAGCTGAGAAGATGAAGTTCACTTTGTGTGTGTCAGGGCTGAATTTGAAATTTGTTTATTTAGGTGGTTTTGTCAGAGGAAGATCTAGCGGTTGTCGAACAAGCCTCGGCCACGGCTGCTGAGGTCACAGGATCCATGATGAGACTCAAACTGGAGCTGGAGGAGAAGAAACGCACCATTAATATGCTACAGACTGCACTGGTACAACACACACACATACATACAAGTACTGTCATTGTTCATGGACTTCATCCTCACAATGTATTTAACAATGAATTAATATAACTGTTTTATAGTTATTTTGTATTAATTTGCCAGTAGGGGTGTTATCTGAGATTTAAATTTGTGTGTGTGTGTGTGTGTGTGTGTGTGTGTGTAGGCCCAGCAGAGGGAGCTGACGATCCGGCATGTGAAGGAAACTGAAAAAGAACTCAACCACAACTTTCAGCTGCACAAACAGCAGTATGAAGCTACAATACAGAGGCACCTGACATTTATAGACCAGGTAATAACCTTTTCATAGAGGTGTTGTATATTTTACTGTATATTTACACATGGCAAACACCTGATCAGGTATACGGGTGGTTACAAGTACACAGACATGACAGCAGCCATTTGTCAACCATTCTTGTAAAATCATTCATTTTCTTTGTTGTCATGAAGCACAAACACAAAGGCCTATTGATTTACTTAAATGAAATTTTCACAAAAATGTCCATCTCTCTTCAGATACTAATTTTGTTATTTAACTAGAAGCCTGTCAACATGACATATCTGTTGAATGTAAAACCCCTGTGATAGGGTTTTCCATCATACCCTTATAAACAAGAAACCATTAACTATTTCTGTCTCTCAGCTGATTGATGATAAAAAGGCCCTGAGTGAACGCTGTGAGGAAGTGGTAGGAGAACTCAAGCAGGTGGATCAGAAATACACTAAGAAGATAGCACAGATGCAGGAGCAACATGAACTGGTGAGTTTAGTTATAAGTTATTATGTTTTGAGAGTCTAAGAGCTGATCCTGGACCTGCTACAGAATGTCCTTTTACAAAAAAGGTCTTTTGATAAATGTTCTTGTAGCTCTTTTCCAGTTTTCTGAAAACAGATTGAAATTTTTTAATTATTTAACATCTTCCAGCATAGCTCTAATTTCTACAATATTAGATAATTTATAAAAAGATAAAAAGATAATCTATAACAATTCAAAGAACAATGCATTTTAATACATTTAACTCAAGAACAATAAATTTTACATTTTAGATTAATTGCGTATATTTTCTTTCAAAGATCAAAACCATCAGCAATACGTTAAAAGGGGCGTCCAAGCCTTAAACACTTGCTCTAGTTTGTAGTGGAGTTGTTGTAGGTCAGTACAGAGTGTCCTTGTTTCTATAAATAACAGTTGATTTCTCTTGTTTCCAGTGTGGTTCTTTCTGCTATTAGGCATTTTTCCTGTAATCTGTGTATGGCAGGTGCATGTGTGTTTGTCATGTTGCCTTTTCCTCCGCTAACTGTGTTTCTCTCTCTTTCTGCTTGTATTGTGCGTTTCTGTCTTTACCTGTCCTTTCGTCTGCCTATAGGTGTGGCAAATTCTGGGTCCCATGTGTGAGGTAACTCTTGTTTTCCTATCTAACTCCTCATCACTCCTGTGTTGTGTGTCCTGTTTGCCTCCATCGCTCGTCTCTGTTTATATACTGCAGCTTTTCCATTCCCTGCCTGTGGGATCAATTAACCCTGTTATTAACTGTTTTATGCACCTTCATTCATCCTAATTCAAATATTCAGCTATTTGCATTAAAAACAAATAAGCAAATCTCATCTGACCATGTCCATGTTACATTTCACCCCTTTAAAAAATATATCTTTTATATAAACAGAATAAAGATTTTATTATAATTAGGATTGTAACATTATTTTAATGTCAGTTATGCAAATCAATGCGTTTTCTGCGTGGCTTTCCTTTTTGGCATTGAAACCACACCTGCTTCTGTGCTACTGCAACATGTTAGTATAGGTGCCAAAATAAATATGCACCATTTTTTGCTTCTAGTGGTTAAAAAGTCTTCAAGACCTTCCTAACAAACAAAATGTTACACCGTAGAAGCAGCAGCATCTTTATTAAAAGGCCCGATTGGTAACAATTGTTAAGATTCCAGAGTCAACAGGAACATGTAGTCACAGTTGTGTTTACTTGCCTGGGTGGCCCTGTCCCAGTCTATACTGATGTCTTCCTGTCTCACTTGTTTCCATCTCTGTTCCTCCACACAGGAGATTAAGAAACTGAAAGAGTTGATGAGTGCCACAGAAAAGATTCGCAGGGAGAAATGGATTGATGAGAAAACCAAAAAGATCAAGGAGATCACAGTAAAAGGTCAGCAGAGGTCAACAAAAGGCATCTGTCCACACCAGTACCTCATTTCTCTGTTCTGATACAGACCATCACACCCTTTAGTAATATCCATTTCAGCACCGCCTGACTGTTTCTCTAAACCCATCAGCTGAGATTAGATGCGTTTTGGGGCCACTGTACATTCATGTCATTTGGTCTAACACAATTTCTCTTATCTGGCTCAGGTCTGGAGCCTGAAATTCAGAAGTTGATCTCCAAGCACAAGCAGGAGCTGAAGAAACTTAAAGTCCTTCATGAGGCAGAGCTGCTGCAGGCAGACGAGAGGGCCGCCCAACGCTACGTCAGGCAGTGCGAGGAGCTACGACAGCAGTTGGAGCAAGACAGAGATGAGCAATGCCAGAAAGAGAGAGAGCTTGCCAAACAGAGGTACACAGACCTAACACGTGTCCAATACGCTCATGCAGCTGGCTAGACATGAGCTCAACATTAACTCAAACTTGTCAACACACACAACATCTTTTCAGACTATTATTAAGATCACAGTCTGGCCGCAGAAAATAACTCCACAGAGTGGTTAGAGTTTATTTCATTTTCATATTGTAGAGAAGGGTTAGCGGGTACATTACTTGTTAATTGTTGTTTGTATATTGCTGAACTTGCACATTAAAAGCAGGCAGGCATTTTTTTTAACATTTTTATACTCATTGGAAGTCACTTCATTGCAATTGTTGTAAAGTACTTTAAATATATGTATATAAATGTATATTTTCTGTGGAAAGCACAGATCATAAAATGTGCATCCCATCATTGTATTCAGTCTGAAGTTTGTTCTGAGGGCAGGATTTTTTGCTTTCAAAGTTAGGTTGCTGTTGCTAGCTTCTGCGAAATTGCCTAACTTTAATGAGGAAAAGTGGCAGTTGTATAGCAGCCAGTGTAATTAAGTTTTAATGAGAAGATTTATGAAAAGCTGCATTTACTTTCTCAACCAGTAAACTGCCTCTTTCTGTAAAAATAGGCAACTGTGCACAGAAATACACCCTGACAGTACTCAAAGTTAAAACATCTAAATGCTATGAAAACACAATAGATTAGTAAAATTACCCTCAGGTGTTTATTTACAAAATGAAAAAGCAATTTCTACCATCTGCACAGTGTACATTTTTACGTACAAGCAAGTAAATTAGTGTCTATGTGTCTCAGGTTCGAGAAGCAGCTGCAGGAGGAGGAGAATGCTCTACAGCAGCAGAGGAGACGCCTGTATAAAGAGGTTTCAGAGGAGAAAGAACGACTCTCACAGCTGTCTGCCAGGTCAGGGTCAAAGGTCATTGAAGTGCATATAAGCAGGTCTCTGTTAACCTGGCTTAATGTGTGGATGGAACAAAAGTTGCCCATTAATAACTTCCTCTGTTAACAGTTAATAATGAGAGGAAGTCACTTCAATTCAAAACAGTTTGTTTGCTTACAGTGTGTACATGACCATTGTGTAGTTACGTGAATGTTGTATCTTTTAACTTATTTTGTGTTTGTGTGCCTGTGTGTGTGTGCGCACACCAATAGGCAACGTGCTGAGCTAGAGGACTTAAGGAAACAGCTGGAGGATAACAGTACGCTGGCAGGAAGAGCCCTCAGGGAAGAGCTGGAGAAGAGCAGAGAAGAGCAGGAGAGACGACATCAGGTAACACACACACATAGTTTGCTAACATTATCTACTGCAGCCAATCAGATAGTATGTTCTTATAAGTAATATAAGGTTGTTTGTTCTTTTTACATTCATTTAATGTATTTTAAAATATTGTACACGATGGGACAGGCGGCCACTGTCCAAAATGGGTTTTATTCACACAGTCATATGTTCTAAAAGCCACTCTCATTATTAACCAAATTGGGCGTGAATGCGGTGCAGTTCAGTTGTGAAATTATTTTGCAAATGTGGCCCTGGGGCTTTGGAACCAAAACTCAAATTACCTGATAATTCATTGGCACCCTTGTGTGGGAATATTATGACATGTTGGCTCACCTCATTGTTTTTCTTGTTGTAATTGTTCTGTCATGTGTGTTTTTTTGATTAGGTTGAAATAAAAGCCCTCAAGGAAAGGCTTGAGATTGAGAAACAAACGTGGGAAGAAAATTACATGAAAAAAGAGGTATATATACACATTTTTGTATATGTATGTATACACACACACGCACACATATATTTTTAGTGTTTGTGAAAAGAATGTATGCGTGAAAAGCAGTTTTTTTTTGTGTGTGCATATTTACAACTGTTTGCCTTTGCAGATGGTTAACAGGTTAAACTATATTAAGCTTGGCAAATAAAAGCTCAGGGCATATTTAAGATGTCCACACACTTCCTCATTCAACTCAAAATGTCAAGTGAGAAACAAACAACACAGAGTACAATTCTCAAAAGGGGGCATTTTACGGTTACTGTCAGCTGTGTAAAGTTTCTTTATAACAATACAACATTGTTTAAAAGCATTATATAAATATGTTTGAATTTAACTCATACGTAGATTATTTAAAGTAGTAATATTTCCATCTCATGTCAATATTTCCATGTCATGTTTTACATCTCATGTACAATGTATCAAATGAAGTTGTCAAATAGTCAACTAGATCTTACAGAAGATTTGTGAGTCAGACAAATGTTTATAGAACAGGTTGCCCTATGCTAACTCAGCACAATTTAAGGGTTTAATCTGACATTTAGTTTTGTAGGTGTGTGTGTGTGTGCGTGTGCACGTGTGTGAAGTTATCCTGTGGAGGTCTCAGAACATGGTGTTTCCTTTCACAGGAAGCATGGCTGCTGAGCAGAGAGAGGGAACTGAAAGAACAAGTGCGTAGAGGGAGAGACACAGAGATCGAATTGGCCATTCAGAGATTAGAGGAAGAGACCAAAGCAGCAAAAGAGGAGTGCGAGAGAGCGTCTGATAACCGGTGTGTATCCATTTCCTGTTTGTGGCTCTGTAGGGAGCACAGCACATTGCATTATGACTCCAATCCGCATGCTTGTCTGATAACCTAATAGTCATTAGTATGTACTTTCTGATATTAATTCTGAAGCAATCAGTTTAAATGAGCACAGTTCTAGACTAAAAGTTATGTCCTGGTCTAGACTGGTTATTGTTAGTCTAGTTGGTGGACCAGCCTTGCTGTTCTGATTGGCCAGCACAGTCTTTACTTAATGTAGTGACTTTTCATGCAGGTCCAGACTGGTTTAATCTGGTATGGTTCGGGTTAACCAGCATGACCATATAAGGTGTGACTGATGAAACTGATTGACCAATATCTTACTGGTTATGCTAGTTAAGAATCCTGGATTGGGCTCCAGCACATCACATCCTGTTTTGTTCGTTGTTTTTAATTAAATTAAAGTCATGCTGTTCCAGATAGTTGGGCTTTTCTAATATATTTTGCACTCTGAATATTGCAGTATGAATCATTTACATATAAATCATTGATGGCTGTTTATTTCACATTTAAAAGAAGGACCGTGGTTTGGATTGCTGAATGTGTAATTATATGGGCTGGGGATGTTTGTGCAGGATAAAGCGTGTGAGGGAGAAATATGAGGCCGAGCTCCGAGATCTGGAGCGGTCGGAGCGAGCGGCGCTTCAGAAACAGCAGGAGATGAGGGAGAAACAGAGCGAGATGGAAGCAGAGCTCCTCCGCCTGCAGTCGCTCTTACGACAGCGAGAGCAGGAGATAAGCGACATCACCCAGGTAACTGTCAACATCTGGGTGCTGCCCTGTTTGTACCTGGCCAATACAAATGCCTGATAAAGCTCCATTGAAACAGACTCCATTGTAGGCCAAGAGCTCTTTCACTGATAATGTGTACAATTCACTGTGCATATATATATATATATATATATATATATATATATATATACTGTACAAAGAATCAAAGAATTACAAGGAATTTAATAATTCTGGTTCTGAAATGCAATTATTAATAACTATATTTCTTGAAATATATTGATTACTTAATAACACTTTACCTTTACTAAAAGTGCAATTCTGTTTTAGTTAACTTTAGTGTATATTTGATATCTTTCTTGCTTTCTGCCATGAGAGACGACATCTTAGCAATGCAATGAATACAAATAATGTATATTGTAAATAATAATACATTCAGGTTATGTCAATTAAATATATTAAGTACATTTTTCCCTAGATATAGCTTTTTAAATATGTTTTGTTACATGACAATGTAAAGAACCAGTCAGTAAATACAGTAATTAGTCTCACGAGCCTTAATTACACTTAACACAGTGTCAATTCTCTGTTCATTTTGAGCTGGAGATAATGAAAACAATGACTTGCAGTTTAGGTCAGAAACTGCTTCAGCCCACCGCAAATCGTTCTGAAAATCATTTAGCTTCAGTGTTGCTTTGTTTTTAATCACTCCAAATCCAGTTTGTTTGTTTTTCACATTGTTTTTTAATTTCTCTCATCATACTGTCACAAAGAGCGGCTCTTCAAAGTTTTCAATAGAGAAATGCGTTTWTATAKKAWTATATAGTCAGATGATAAATCCAGATACTAGGAAATAGTTCTTATGGAGGTGTCGTAAACTTGTTAACTTCTGTCCTTCTTTGTTTAATTGTATGCCTGACTGCTGCTTTCACTGTGCAGATTACAGAGATAAGACACCCAATCTCCAAGAATAGCAAACACACACGCCTAACTGCTGTGCAGTGTAGCTACAGGGCGTTTAAAGTTCTTAGACAGTACGAAAGAAACAAATTATTTCACAGACAAACTTGGGCATTATAATACAATTCTTAATCTCATCTTAACATTTGTGGTTCATTAGTTATAATTGTTTTGTTTAATGTTTTGGTGAAACACCAAGTACAACAAATGATCAATATGTTGTATTGTACAGTTCCTGTCAGGCCTCTTATGTTTTTTTTTAATTCAATGCAATTGTCTGTTTCTGGAAATTAGTCGTGACATAAATTTGGTTTTGTTATTTGACACAGAACCGGTTCAGAATCAATCCTTTCAAATCAACTTTCTTTAAATGTTTTGTATGTGTGTTGTGATGATGGGGGTCACAGGCACGCGATAAGCTATCAGAGGAGCGCCGCAGTCTGGCGGAGGTGATCAGGCAAGAATTTGCTGAACGGTTGGTTGAAACGGAGGAAGAGAACAGGAGGATGAAGATGGAGATTTCGGAGGCCAAAGCACGACTCCGATTAGAGGTGGAGCGATTAAGCCGAGAGAAAGAGGAAGAACTCGCGGAGGTTCATCAGAGGTGTGGAGGACAGATGTGAAAATGATGCCAAAAATAATAGTTGCTTGTTGAGACAACAATGATTGAAAAATACATGTTCAGCGAGTCAAACCTGCAGCTGATCTCATCTGTGCTGTTGTTGATAGAGTGAAATCGGCTATTTTGAAGAAGGAAGAGACTGTGAATAACCTGAGGAAACAGCACGAGGTGAGATATGGGTGTTTAAAGGGGAGGTCTGATCTGTGCACCTCAAAGCTATATTTACATTTACATTTTTTTATTTGTCCAGACCCTTTTATCCAAAGCGACTTACAGTGAATTCAATGTATACATTTTATTTTTATTAATACTTGCATTCCGTGGTTGAACCCACAACTTTTGCGCTGCTAACGTGATGCTCCACCAGTTGAGCTACAGGAAGGCATCCCTATATAAAGTATTCATGTGCTCAAGACATACAGCAGCTAAAAGTGTTTTCTTTAAAAGTTAATACCATTGTTTTAGTGCATATGTTAATTGACAGGTGAGTGGGCGGTGCTATGCTATTTTCAGGGACACATTAGCTTGGTCAGTGGTTTCAGTTATTGGACGTTTACATCTGTGTTGGTCATTTAATTGTTGTAATAAGTGTATTTTAAATCCATTTAGATGTGCAACAAACTTCTGTCAATCCTTCTGATCTTTCAGGCTGCGCTGAAGAGAGCAGATCATCTTGAATCTTTGTTGGAACAGCAGAGAAAACAGCTGTTGGGGAAATGATTGACAAGTCAGGGCATTGGCTCCCCAGAGCTCCACCCACCACCCCATCCATTCCGTCATACCCCCCTCGGACAAAGAACCTTCTTATTCCCTATTGTTTGGTCTGGTTTCTTTTCATTTCTTTTGGTTGTTTGGAAGAACTGAGGGATTCTGGATGGATTCACTAAACACGGGTGGACTGTTCGGTTTTACCAGACTTCTTTCAGTAAGCCGGCCTTTGATGTCTCCATGGGAACAGGGCACAGTATAAGAGACAAATCTTTTTTTGGGATTCCTGCACATGTTTTGTGTAATGGATTGCATGGATATGACTAAATTACAGACTGCTCTCGACTCATGATGTCATAGCCAAGCAAATGTAACCTCAAGAACATGTCTGCTTCATTTTTTTACCTCAACATCAAAAGATTAAAAAGATGAATTGTATTTTCAGAAAGAAAATTAACCTTTATATGAATATAAATATATTAGATTATAAATTATTTAAAAAGTATACATTTGTGCACTGGTTTAACCTTTTGCGTTTTAACCCTGTAATACATTACAAAATGATTGTCCCTTATATAAGAATTGAATTAAAATTACCTTAGAAATAATTATTAACGTGACAGTACACATTACAGATCAATTCACCACAATGTAAAAGCTCCTAATGGTCCTACAAATAGGCTTAATTTTCTTTTGTGCAAAGTAATTCTTTTTTCCTTTTGATTATGAGGTAAAATGTTCTTGCACACATTTTTGTGAGATTCACCCAAGTAGGGAAAAACACCATTTCTGGGCACAGAGGTATTCACCGGAAATTCTTTCCAGATGTTTCTGTAACTATGTACCGTCTCTCTTTCTCTCCAGAGTTGGAGTAAAGAACATGGGCAGAGTTTACAGTAAGCTGGAAGGGCAAACTTCTAAAATGGTCAAAGACATTAACCCTTAAAATTACAAATAAAAGGCCTCCCTCTGTTGCCAACACAACTACAAATATGCACTAACCTGCCCCCATTGTGCTGCTTTGTCTTTCAAGTCTTTCAGGGCTATCTGTAAATTACAGGCGATATCCCAGAAGCCCTCAGGACACTGAACATGTTCACACACAGCCCTCATTGAAACCCAGCTCTTCATCAGATGTTGGGTACAGCTGGAAGCACAGGTAGTGTGTAGAGGATTTAGAAGGTTTGTTGACAGAAAGGCTAAATGAAGTATGAAATGTTTCTGTAGATTGATAGGGACTGACAGTAGATTGATAAGCTCCTAAGGTAAATATATGCAGCTGTTTGCATGTATTGAGACAAGAGTCTAGATTGAGGTCAAGCTGAGATGGTCATAGAAAGTTTATGTGATAAATTAATTTAAAAAATCTGAATTAGGTGTTTGTATGATAAGTGGCAGAAGAGCTGGGCTGGACAATGTGGAGCAGAAGATGAAGGTAACTTTGTCAAGTAGAACATTTTCAGATCCTTGTTGGTACACCCTTGTTGGTCCTGGAATAACATTATTATCAGCCAATCAGATTTTATGGTAAGGCTTAGGGCTGTGCTTAAACAACATTCTTATCACTCAACCTTTTACACATACATTCAGGAGTTTTTGTTTGCTGTCAGAATAAAGAAATGACTGTAGAATGTTGTTCCAGCACAAACACAAGATACTGATCCAGACCGGATGCAGTCATGGTATGGTTGGTACTCTTTCTGCAGTTTCAGGCACAACCAAAAGACCCCCTAAAATCTCCAAAGGTTCATCTTGCAATGTATACCAAGCGCCCTTCCCAAGAGAGGAAGCCGAGACAAATGCAGTACAGCACGAGTTGGGGTGGGTGGGGGAGGTGCTTCAAAACTCTCAGTGGTCTCCTTTGTTTCTTGTTGTGAAGCCCTTCCTTGTTTCCCTTTTTTGTAGCATTACTTTTGGTTTAATGGATATGTACAATGTACAAAGAAACAGAATTCGTGCAATTGGCAAAACATTCGTACAATGTATTATTTCTGTATTGCCTGCAGCACCATTAACCAGTGACTGTTACAGTCACACCCCAGATTGACCATTTGTTGATGGTGTTCATTTAGACAGATTATAATTATGTTTGGTGGTGTCAGTCACAGACATGACAAACTGTATTTTTATATTTCCTGTGTTTTAAAATCCTTCAAAAATTGAACCGCTAGAGCTTGTAACAGCCCTTTTTGTCTGACCATTTATTTTTATGCAACCACTATTTTTTAATTTTACAGCCCCCTCAGAAAAAGATCTTTGGGAATTTTTAAGCAGGTAAATGATAAACAGGGAGTGTTAGCCCTGTTATCTTTGGAAAGGCTGACCCAGAAGTTCATTTTGATTGGCTGATCTTGTATCCATGGATACCTTTCTTTCAAATCTCCATATCTCGTGAAAAAACTCGGAAGTTGAGTGGTTTATGTGCCAAATTAAATAACTTATCTAAAGTATGCAATCAAACATAACCACATCTTACCCTCCCTCAGACAGGAATGCATTGTATGTACTGCTGTTTGTTAGGTATTGTATATCAGATTTTCCTGGTTTGAATTTAGTTTTCTTAAAGTTGCCACACCAGAAAGGTTTAAATAAAGAATGCGTCACTCCTGTTTACTAATGAACTTTCTAAACCCAGGAGCTTGCTGACAATGTCACCAGAGACCAATTTCAGCGTATAGCAAGCTTTCATGTGACCCAGACACATGTTGAGGTTTATTAGTCATGAGGGTATAGTCAAGAAAATTACACTGCATAATTTCGTTCTCTTTTCTTTATTTCACACCTCAATGTATGTTTGTGCATCTGAGATCAGTTGAATGCATTTTATTTGGAACCTGTGTGCAAGTTTTCATGTTTCACATTCTAAGAATGTTTCAAATATGTTGTGTGAAGGTTAGAAGTGAGTTTTGGCAGCAGCTGCAGGTCCTTGGCTGGCTTTTTTTTCCACTCTGGATGGCAGTACGGTTGTCATGGCTGGTGCGTGTCGGTCCCACCCGTGCCAATGAACTCTTCTTTTGTGTGTGTGGTGTTTAATAGCCAAGCGCCGGTCGCCATTTTAGTTTGGCATTTTTAGAAACACTGAACTAATGAACTGAAAAAATGAACTGAACTGAAAAAAAGTTATTTTAATTTTAGTAATTTGGAGAGTAAATTTCCCCTCAGATTTCTGTCCTTGTGTTATCAAAAATGTTGTTCGTTTGTTTTTGCATGTCCCGTTTTATGTGACTTGAGTGTTCCCTTTAACATGTAGCTCTTAATTTGACTTTTTACCCTCTTCCTGTATTTTGTTAAACAAGATTAATAGCCGTGTTTTCCAAACGTGAAGAAAAGAACCTTTGATTGTCAGAAAATAAATCTTCAAAATGAATTTGTTGACTTGTTTTTTTGGCACTTGCGGACTTAATTACATAATGACCTCTCAGAATCACCCCTCCCCATTTTAATTAGTTTGGCTTTTTTATTGCCCATGGAACAGGCACTGCTATCTGTATGCTGTGTTTTAAAGCATAGTCTTTTCATTGTTTTAAACTTTGTAAACTGACAATGAGGTTCTGTTCTGTATTAAGTGTAAAATATTTGTATTTTTAAAAAGGTGTTTGACATTTATAAATGAACACGTGAAGCTAAAAATAAAAGCATGAAAATGTTCAAGGAATGGAAACTAGTTACAGATCCTAAAATTTGCAGTATGCTATATCTGCTAAACTATCTGTGGTTCTAATAGAGTTTGAATGAAAGGGCTTCTTATTTTTGGTTTGCAAATAGCTTTGGATTATTGTCTATTGTCAACTGCAAATGTAAATCTGCGGGTCATCTGCAAACAAGTTCTTTCTGCTTTGCAGTTTCAATGTACTCACAGAGCCACCTGCGCTTTTTTGCACCATAACAAATTTATGCAAGTTTGTTTTAGTCTGAAACCAAAGCACTGGTTACATGCTAAGTTTTGTATTGTCTTTGTGTCAGAGACCCAGGTGACCATTGTGTCCCCTCTGAGTGTTAATGTGTGTGTGTGTGTGTGTGTGTGTGTGTGTGTGTGTGTGAGAGAGAGAGAGTGGAAATGACTTCTGTGGAAATAAGGCAGTTGTAAGTTGCAAAAGACTCCACAAGTTGCATTCCTGCATGACATTTTTTTATTGGTGAATCTGATTAATCTCTTCCTCTACATTTACATTTTTGAATGTGAGTGTGTGTTCAAGGGTTTGTTTTGGACTGTCGGACAACTTTGTATCTTCGGAGCTGAGTAGCTTTTAAAGAACCTCCCTTGCTGCTCAGAGTGGTACGTAGCCATCTTTCTCCCTCTCTCTTTCTCACTCTTGCTCTCTCTCCCCCGCTTTCATTTCATAGGGGGAGGGGACAGGGGAGTGAACGATTTGCTAGCAGCTGTTATTTGTTTTACAATAGGGTTGCTCTTGAGCCCTTGTGTGTGTTACTGTTTGAGTTGGGCTGTTAAACTTCCCTCATCGTCGCTGGAGTCCACGTCTCATTGCTTGACAGAAGTTTCATTTCAGGTACAAGACACTGTGGGTCTTCTTTAAATGTCTTTAAGTGTCTGTTAATGTATTGTGGCAGTTAGCTATGTTAAGAGGCAGCTGCTGTTGAACATTACTGATGGTGACTGTGTCTTATATCGTATGAAGCTTTTCCTTATGTTTCTTTTTGCATTATAAAAGTTTTCACATAGAAAAACTTTAGTTTGTAGGCACTTTTCCTGGAAAGATTTAAGAGACGGTTTGTAAGCTGTTTACAGACGTCTTGAAAAAGCTGGACTTTGGTTTTACTGTTCTTATTCAGACATTACTCATGGTCCACTGTTAGTTCCAGAAAGCAGAGTAAAAGTTTCTGAAACACTCTTGGCTTACAAAAAAACTATTTAAGCAAATGGCATTTTTGACATTCCACATTTGACAGAAAATGAACAGTGGGCATTCAAAGAAATAAAGTCTTTGTGTCTGTGAATAGAGCTTTCTATTCTAGTTTCTAAGTCTTTGAATGACAGAGTTTGTGTTAAGATCTGGTTGCAAATGCTATTTCATTATATGCTAATGTTTACTGCAAACTTCAAAGCAGTAAAATGTTGTGTTTCAGGTTTTAATTGAAGGCTGTGTTTTAAATTCATTGAATAGGAATTTTAATGATTCAATGCAGTAGAAACCACACGGTTAACTTTGCAAAAATGCCTCAGATATTTTTAGTTGTTTTTATATAGTAATGCTTAATTGAACAGAACAGGGTTTACTTAAAAAACATCTTTGAGTTGTAATGATAAACTGTGTTTTGTTTTTGAAGATTTTTGCATAGGATGTGGTGGGGGGAGGAGGGGGGACATTTCCTGGGGGAGTTATGTTGCTTTCCTAAAACACCCATTCTGGGGAGGATTCTTGACAACCACTTTTACCATGACACCTCAGGCTTTCCACAGCGCTCTCCTTTAACCAACTCAGAAAACACCCATGTTTTTAATATTTTGTTGTCTTGAATCTTTTGCCACTTTACTACCTTTTTCCTCTTCTCAATATCTTCTCAAAGTTATCCCGACACTACTTATTAGCATCTCAGACCAGAACTTAAACCCTCTTAGAAGAAATATGCACTCTGAAATCATGATCCTGTCTTCCTGGTTCCAAGGACCCTTTAATTAAAACAGGATTATTGTGTAGGAACAGTCACGTGGAGCCTCACTCTTGTTTTTTTCCCCTTTAGAGAAGTTCTCAGTGGTGCACAAGACTCCCCGGTGTGACAAAAGAAGCTCAAAACGAAGTAATTGACTATCACTGATTCTGCCAACACTTCCTCTTGAGAAGCAGCTTCCAATTTCATGAAAACAGTGCTCAAACCTTTCCCCAGAAGACTGCTCATGTCCTTACAAGGTGACCAGGTGTTCTGGGACATTCTCAGCAACTTGGGACCAAGAAAAGTATTACGATGACAGTCCGGCTTCCCCAGAGGCTTCTGGTTTGGTTTGTTGCATTGTTGGGCATCGGACTGTTGGCGTTGATTGTGGTCTGCGTGGCCTTGCAGATACAAGTACCATGGCAAACAATGGCCCAAAGCTTCACCAAACACAGGTACAGGTAAATACAGGTAGTGAGAGAACTTTACAATAGCATTATACACTTGGATTTAAACCATGGAAACAACTTATTGAAATCCTTTGTTAGATTTCAAGTTAAACCTTGTTGTCTCCAGCCTGTTGCCTGACAGTATTTGTACTAAGCAGTATTTGTTTCCTTGTCAGTGCTTAAATCTGTCGTCTCTTGAGAACAATAATCACAGGGTGCAGTTCCTCTGCTAATCATTTTAGCATGCAGCCATGTTTCCTGTTGCCGTAGAGACCAGATGCTAGGAAAGTGATTTGATGTTTGGATTTTTCCCCGTCACACCATTCATACACTATAAGGCTTTTCATAATGCATATTCTTCTAAAACAGCTTTACAGTGAGAACTGCCTTATAACCCCAAGTGGACAGGCCAGGAGCAACAATGGCTAGCAAAACTGCCTTCAATGGTTAGGTAATATGAGAGAGAAACCTTGGGGGGGAATCAAAGCTTAACTGTGAGAGCCCACTCCCCCAACTGGTACAATTTCCCCATTGTCTGTAATGGGTTTGCTTAGAATTAAAAGCTAGAACATGGCATGACTCTGGTTCTGCTCCTGTAGTTCAGTGTAGAATCATTTAGGTTTGGCTCTGGTCCTGTAAAGTGCATTAATAATAGCAGTGAGCTCTACAGAAGTGCACAATCATTGCACTATAAGTAGAGTCTGTTATGTGAAATGTAGCCCAGATGCTTTTAAAAGGGCAAAGCTCTAATTTTAACACAGACACGCTTGAAAACCTGCAGGTCGGGAAAGGTACATTTTAACATCTGGCATTAAAATGTGATTGTTAAAGCAAATGCCGGTCAATTTCATAGTAACACTATGGAACACTCATATTAAAGATTTATTGAAGCATTCATTAAAACATTTAAATATCTAGTGAATGTACATTGAAAAATGTATGGTTTGATATGTTGTTTTGTAGGCAAATGGATGTTTCTGCCAGTTAAAGCAGAAAAAACACATTGTTTTATTGAGGAAGTCAAAGATTATCTGAAACAGTAAAAACAAGAAATTGAGAAATAAAACCATAAAGCTGTTTCCCCAAACAGCTTTTGCACAGTGAAGCAATAATGTAAACATATTATTTATACGTTGATGACTCATTTCTTATATGTTGATGTGACTTTATTGATGTGAATGTTTTTTTTTTGTAGTTATAAAATGAATGCGTCTATAAAATGTGTAATTTGATTCATTTGTGATTGCTAGGTAAATGAGGGACAAATCTGTATTCACATTGAGTGAAACAATTAATGTTCACCTTATTTTGATAAATAGTTGTACAGGAATGTAATTGCTTCAGTTATTGGCAATGAGTCAGTTGGGTTTATTATAATCCACAAACAAGCATTAGTTTCTTGTTCTTGTCTCAGTGTGTTTGCTAATGTGTCATATAGCTGGATGAATGCATTTTGTTCTGATTGTGTGGGCCAGACAATGAAATGTTGAAATTCAATGGCTGTCATGTTTGTACTGTACCTCCTTTTTAAATTGTTTCACAGTTCCATAAAGAGGAAGTGTGTAATATCTGTGCCACTGTTTTCACTTCAAATTGGAACAAACCCCTCAATTAGTTCTAAACAATGTTGCTGTGTTGGCACAAAGGAATTTGTTTACAGTTTTTATTATGCTGGCATGTTATGCGAAAGGCCTTACTGTGTTCTTTTCCTCACCCACAGGGTTTCTTATACCAAAAATGACATCCTCTTTCCAATGAACACCTCTTCAGAAAACCAACCGTCTGCTGGAGATGAACTAGACATTTCTGTAGAACTGCAGCGAAATTCAGCCCAGAAATCAGATCTCCAAGAACCATCAATACCAGAGAAATCCAAACAGCTTGATGCTATAAATCCAAACACAAACTCAAGGACTGTACCAAAAAATGAAACAAAATTAACCAAACCAGAAAAGATCACTGACAATGACTTTTTTGGTGATCTGTATGCTGTGGAAGAATTTCCTTCACAAACTGTAAGTTCTTACCTTTAAATCTTTTTTTAAATCTTTAAAACGTCCTCTGGTTTGAATTTAGGGTGTGAGTTACTAACATCCATCTGCTTGACAGCATTAAGGCCAAAGTTAAATCCTTAAGCTAATGTTTGTTTTAAAAACATTTTTGACATGCTTTTACATTTATTTACTAAAATAAAAATGAATGCACATACATAGCAGAGCTGATGACTGGATTACACAAACACTGACCATAAAACAATGTTTGCTGATCCAAAACCGAGCTATGAATTATTACCTTTACGGCTTTATTTATGCAATAAGCAAATTCAAATAAAAGCATTTGCTGAATCACTACCTGCATGCAAACATTTGTTTCTACCTCAAGTCGGTCATTTTTTGTTCAAATGTCAAATTTCAGTTGTCCTTAAATATACTTGCTTCACAAAATGGGAGAAAAATCCATGGCTTCCTTTGTCTGTTTTTAATTGCAGGACTGTCCAGATAACATCAGAAAGCGTGTCCCTCAGACTGTGTTCTCTGAAACGTTTCTGCATACCATTCCAGTCCTTCAGTGTGCAAAGCACTTTAGTCAAAAGGAATACCATAGACTGAGTCACTATGGAGGAGCACATGGATGGGGGGGCGTGGCTGTCGATGGTTTGTGTTCTTGTTTTTGGCAACTGCTAATACTTTTGTGTTAAACACAAGGTCATTACTAAACAAGAAAGTTTTGTCTTTGTTGGTTTTGAATAATGCTACATCGTACTTAAGTGAGTGATCAGAGGAGCCTTAATCTTTTTATAACATATGACAAACCAATAAAAATAAGAAATATTTGAACAAATATTTGAAAAAAATTGAAGAAATTATACACATTTAATGTTTGACTTGCTGTAGTGCTAATTGTAATTAATTACATTACACGTAATATGTGTAACATACATTGTAACCTATACTGTTGTCTGAAAAATGGTTATAGTTTACTATTGTGTCTGTTGTCATTCACAGTATTGCAGAGCTCACTGGCAATTATGAACACAACTGCAAATGAAGTAATGTTTGACGACTGGGAGAGGAGAAAGAACAGATCACAGTGTATTCACTGCGCAGTCGTGGGAAACGGTGGAATTCTGAATGGATCTAAAAAAGGCAAAGAGATTGATTCACATGACTATGTCTTTAGGTGAGGGAGAAATTCTATAATCCGTACAGAATATGTGAACGTGTTTCATGTTTATGAAAATGGTGTCCCGTCCTATCAAACATTTTGCATATCTGATGAACTGTCCTGAGGAATAAGTAGACATTTTCATAGATGTGATGGGTTATTTTATAGTTGCAAAAAACAGTGAGTCCTACAAGCTCAATTACAAGTTTTACAGATCTGCCCCCAATTTACTGCCATTGAATTTTATTGAATATTTTTATTGAAGTAATTTTAATAATTTTTCCTTTCAAGGACTCTTCAGTTAAGCTCTATATACCGTACTGTGTGTGTTATCTGCACAGATAACAATTTAGACTTTTCCTGTAGTTTGTAATAAAGAGGAAGTGTGTAGTTTGTAATAGTCCATTGCTTAATGTGTTATGCTTCTCTCTTCCAACCGCAGAGTAAATGGGGCAGTTCTTAAAGGGTTTGAGGAGGACGTGGGAACCAGAACCTCATTCTATACTTTCTCAACTAATACCATGCGAAACTCTATGCGTAGCTATGGTGGAGTGGGCTACAGGGGACCACCTGTAACTGAGGTTAGTGGTTAAAGACATGTAAAAATATTTTATTAGTATTAGCAGAATGTTAATTTAGCTGTGACATTGTTTATTCATAATTCTGTCTCATTGACTCCATCTTCCTCTGTACAGGAGACCAGATATATTTTTTTGCCAGATCATGACCGAGATTATATTCTTATGAAGGCAGCCGCCACACACACAGTTATAGAAAAAGGCCCCGAGCGCAGCACCAAGTAATTATTATATTATTGGTGTTATATATTTTTACTATAATTTTTAGTATATATTTTTTAATATAATCTCTTTTAGCCCCCCTAAATACTTTGGTGAAGATGTGACAGTGGAAAAGTTCAAAATTTACCACCCAGACTTTATACGTTACCTTAGAAACAGGTGAGATTTACATTTACACACAACAAATTCAAGGTATACAATTTGTTGCAAGTTAACAAATTCTGTTCTTATCTTTTTTATACCCTCTCTCTTTTTATTCTTTCCATTCTTTTGCTCACCAAGGTTCCTGCATTCACGCCTTCTGAAAACAGGTGCCAAGAGAATTTACAGGCCTTCCACTGGTGCAGCGATGCTTCTGGCTGCTCTTCATACATGTGACCAGGTTTGCTTGTTGTGTTCTGATTGCCATGGAGACCTGAATGTGAGGAACAGTTCATCCCATGCAAATAATTTACAAGCCCTCATGCCTTCCTAGGTGTATATGACTTTCTTCAAATAGTTTCTTAGTTCTTTCCTGAAAGAACCTGCAGATTTTGCAGCTAAAAAAAACAATGATGGATGAATGAGGGTAAATTATAGCAAGTAAATAGGAGAATTTGCTATATGGGGTGAACTGTTCATTTAACTACGTGACAAATGGAACAAATGGGTAGCAACACCCCCTACCCCACCTTGAGTGAACACTCTCAAAGCTTTATGCAAACAATGATCACTGGAGCTGGGTCACTCCCACAGAAGTGGCAATAACAAGTACATACTAAACACTCACCTGACTGGCTATGGTGCTGTCACAAGACTTCATGTGCTTAAGTGACTTTTCTGAGTCGTTATAGTTAAACATTTACTTTGCGGGGAATGTTTGTAATTGTTTTGTGTCATCACCAGGTCGATGCTTATGGGTTCATGACTCCCGACTACATGGCATATTCGGACCACTACTATGACAAAAACAGAAAGCCAGTGCGTTTCTTTGCCAACCACGACATGCGTTTGGAAATGAAGTTGTGGCAGGAGTTGCATCAAGCTGGACTGATGAACCTCTTCATGCGCCAATGAGCACAAACGGACGGTTGCTAGTATTTGTACAAGGTGTTTTTTTTACTCTTCAGAAAATCTGAAGAGGGTGATAATAATAACAGCAATGTGTGTCATTTCATCTTTTGAAAGTGAAGTTCATACATTTCTGTTATTGTTTTACTGTATACAGAAAAGTATACAATTGAGTGTCTCCCTATTCTTCTAAATAGGTTCTTCTTAAAATGCACAACAGACCAATAAGATGACTAGTGCGTCTTAGAGAGGCCTTGAACCAGTTATATTTTGGAATAACTAAACCACTGTATTTGTTCTCAAATTGTGAGTCACTCCGGATTAAGTCATGCAGGATCATGCAGTGTCACTCTGGATTACAAAACTAATACATCAACGTGCCTTAGTACCTTTTTAACTAATATACACTGTGGGAAAGTGTGCAAGACTGTGCGAGACAAAGAATGTCACAAGAACTCAAAAGAAATCAACCAAAGATATATTTTTAAAACACATTTTTAAATCAAACTGCTTCTAGTGGTATGCGAATATAAATGGTTGTGGATGGTCTGTCTGAAATGCACTTATGTTACACATCTGGAAAGGGTTTTATGTTTTGAAGAGTTTTTTAAGCTTTAGACTTTTTAGTTTAACTGTGCCTAAAGCTTTTTTTTAAGTGCAATATCTTCTGTTCAGTTCACAAGCTGTTTGAACCGAAATGTGAATTTTCTCTGGTATTTTCTGGTAGGGTCTGACTGGTCACATTCCACACATATCTGTGGACTGTAACTGTGATTTTAACCATTTATTACCAAATTTATTTGTACCTATTATTTTATTTCTGGTTGACCTAACAGGTTTAGGAATTTGCCTGGAGTTTTAAATAAAACACTACACATTTATAAAGATTTTTTTTGCTAACAGATGCAAAGTCACAAATCAATAGAAAATGGAAAGATGATCCATGTTGTGGCATCATGGTGTTTTTATTCTCAGAATAAATCTTTTAAAATGTTATGTTTTGAAATGTTATAACCCTCTTGTGACTTTGCAGTTGTTGTCTGTTTGATCTAAAGTATTTTTTTTTCAGCTGACTTTAGTTTAAACCCAGCCAGCTTTAGCAATAAAAGGCATTTTTAAATTAATCATTTGCAGAAAATCTGACTAGCTGCCACCCTCCCCTGCACACAGTAAATATCATAAAATCAGTCATAAAACCATATCTGCTTAAAACACTGTAAGTTAACCTATGCAGACTATGTGGCCAACACTTGACAACTGATCTCTGACCAGGTCATAAGATGTTTCAACTCTATGAAACATTACTATTTCATTTCTAACAGTTCAATGGTTCACTGCTTGTGCCTTAATAATGACATTTCCAACATTGCAGTCCATACACTAAACAATCCCACAATCCTCTGGGGCCAGATATCAAAAATATCAATTTACATGCATTCATATTACAAGAAAACTTATCTTACTTCACAGTTATTATAGATAAGAATGAGACTGAGTCCATTTTTATACCGATGCATACTTAGTCTTTAAGTAAGCATTTGCAAAAAGCTTAAATAATGTGTGAGCAATATTTGTTGTTGAAACAGGATTTTCAGTTAACAGAATACTTTTAACACTTCCTGCAAATATTTGTTTTTTTATCCTTTTTTTATGTGGTTGTAACATGTACACATTAGTTAATGGAAACAATACTGTGTCTGCAGACAAAATGTTCACTGATAGCCTCAACAACACAGGTACCTGTTGACATTTAGCATTGACAGCTGCAGATCATTTGCTTTAAAAGGAGAATAACCTGTTGTGTTACACAAAGCTCATTGTGAATTCTTGTACAGGTGCATCACAGTATTTTAAAGCATATCTATAAAATGTATGCGTTGTCCCTCCGCGAGCTTTGCGCTTTACTGCCATCTTGTGTTGTATGTTTTAGTTGCAATAGGTTATCATGCATGGAAAAATCTTTTTAAGAGCTTGTCCCTGATTCTACCTCCTGTACAGAGCTGAGCATCATTGTGTTTTCGGTAGAGACGAGAGATGAATGTTACTGTGACACAAATAGAATCGATGTAAAGGTGAGCCGAAATTAGAGCCACGTGAAATATTTCACACTTTGAATTGACAGAATGTGGGTGAAGTGTTTCTACAGTCTGAAAGGCTTGTTTAACAAACTCCTACTGTGCTTCTGAGCTTTAATACTGTCGCATGAACTCTAGACACCTGCGGTTGAAGTTCCCTTCTGAGAGACCCAGAAAACAGATCATTTCATGAACACAATGAACACACAGGCAAGTTCGTAAATGTAATCTTAATTTACACGTTGGCATTTTTTTACATTTTTAACAAAAGCTTCAATGATTGTGACAATACTGCTTATTCCATGAATTCCTATTCCTTTTCTTTAAAAGGTTTAACTTTAAAAGGTAAAAGTCTGTTTTGGACAAAATATTGCAATGTCAAAATTGTAAAACTATTTTGATTTTAATATTATTACTGTCTTATTTTAACAAGACTGCCCCTCAGAAAACATGTTGCATTTTATGTAAAGATCAAAATGTGTATTCTGCTTGTATAACTAACATAAAGATATTTTTTGAATAAAATATTTGGAGATCAAATGTTTTCAGAACAACATAAGCTGTTATTACATCCCCAGAATATTATCAGTGTTACAAGAAAATGTTGTGTGTAACAGAACCTTCAGTTACCTTGTTGTCTCATCCCAGGGGGAAGTTGATTCATTTTTTTTCACTCAGATTCGCCGCCACGACGAGCAACAGTTTTAATCTGCAGTCCAAAATCATCCACATCCAGGAACACAAGGTGAGAAAAAGCAACACTTATAGTTTATAAATGATGAGAATTGACAACAGTTGTGAGGGGCTGTTCTTTCACCATCTGTTTTGAACTATGTTACTACTACATTACACTATTATGATGGTGATATAATAAATAGTGGCCAATAAGTTAGAAGACTGGAGGTAATTCTCTGCATTCTTGTGAGACCTGTACAGTGCTCAGAAACATAAGCAAATGGAGATACTGAGCTAAATTGTGTATTGTGTATAAACGGTTGTTTACAGAAAGCAGGTCAGTGCAGTTGGTTTTAATATTTGTGTAGTAGTGACAATAACCCCATTCATTTGATTAATGAGAGGAATTATAGTTATTCTCTAAAGGTGTGAACTCATGCAAATAAAAAAAGTTAAGCTACAGTGTGTCCTTAAAAACATTAAGGCTAATACACACTGTTGTTTCAACAAATGCTGCCATTCTATTAAATGTGCTAATATTAGATAGATGTGTTTGTTGGGATCAGTGTAAAAAAAGCTTTTAAACACAAAATAAAACAATGTTACTGTAACAAAGTGCTAGCTTAACAGGTAGAGCTCAATGGGTAGATCATAGCATTAGCAGTGCAAAGGTTGTGGGTTTGATCATAGGGAGCACAAGTACTGATGAATTTATACCTTGAATTCACTGTAAGTCGCTTTGGAAAAGCATCTGCCAAATGAATACATGTGACAGAAAGTCATGTCTGACAGCAACATCTATGTAGTGTAATGCATTCAAACATCTGTTTGCTGGTTCTATAGATGCTATAATGATTTCACTACGTGTTGAATAGTGTTGGCACAGTTATAGTGATGGAAAATAGTAGCTTGTGCCTGACTCACCACCCTGCTGGTCCTCCAGCCATCTGACGGATCTGTTCTGTTTCTCTCTCCTGCTCGCTTGGCTTATACAGGGATTGCAAGGGGTTCTATAAATTGATGTGCACCTGTTCCACCCCCCAGTCATCCATCCTATCACCATGTGGTTCTGCATCTCTAGGGGATTTACTTGGAGCCCCTTGCTGGTGGGTGTCTGTATAACTGCCCACCACTAGCATCACTGTTTGTTTCCACATTATGACTGCAGTTGCTACTTCTATTGGAATCGTGCCTGAAAAACTAATTTGCTGGTTACTTTGCAGGCAATGTAAAAAATGTGTGTGAAAATGACGAATTAGCACCTTCTTCCCATTATGTAATGGAACTTACATAACTGTGCCATAATAAGTTGTAATGTTCAAATACAGTATTAGCCTTTACATGAATCATTGCTTTTTTGGCTCATTTGACTCAGTGTCTGTATTTCTTTCAATGTAATTTTTTAGCTACTCTTTGTACATGCAGAAGTCAAAATCTCAAACTCTTAGCAGTGTTGACATAGTAGGATCCAAGTTCTAGCTCTAAAAATATGTGCAGTTTCATTCTCTCTATAGCTGTCAGTCTTTTGGCCTCAGGGTTTATATACTTTTCACAAATGACAACTTGTTCACACTCAGCACTTACACAATCACACCTTGATGTGCATTAGGTCCTTTTAAGTTTAATCCATTTAGTGTGTGTCCAGATTTCAGCTGGCTGCTCTAGTCGGTTTGGGAGGAAGCATGTAATCATGTTAGATGGCTGTTTGCCACACAGCCAACTGAATCAGAACAGAAGAGAGATGACAAATGTGAAAAAAGGCTAAAAACACTTGGGGGCTTTCTGGTTTAAATTAAGCATCGCAAGACATGGCAATTTATTATGCAATCTGTTATGACTCATAACCTGAGAAGGGAATCTTAAAAAAGTCCCATTGGATTCAATTTATGCGCCGTAATAAAAAGACGCAGTCTTTGTTGTTTCTGTCATAACATACAATATGATTGAGCCCTGAGGTATTGGGTGCTGTATTGATTTAGCAAAAGTCAAAAGTAAAGATGTGTGATTGTTTAGGTGTTGGCAGTGATTTGTCTGTCTATATAAAGCTCAGCTATAACAACTATAACTATGATCCTTTAAAAACTCGCTGCTCTAAGGGGTCCAGGCATTCTCAACCCCCCACTGAATGCTTTTATACCATAATAACTTTACTTTCACATGTATGCATTTAGCAGGTGGTTTTATTCAAAGTAACTTACGGTATATTCAAGTTAAACATTTCATCAGTGTGTACAATCTCTGGGGATCGAACCCACAACCTTTCAGCTGCTTGTCAACTTGTCAAGCAAAATGAACAGATAATTGACTGCTTGATTGTAAGAGTTAATAAGAACCATTTTTCCCAAGGCAATTTGGTGTCACTCTTACCTGTGACTGAGGGAAATCAATTTTGTTTTCAGGTTTGCTTCTGCAGTAGCAACACCACAGGAAATAAATAAATAATAGAAAATCTGTTTTATTGCAGGCTATTCATTTGACTCACCATAAATCTCTAAAATTGTTGCCCACTGTTCGATAAATATTGATTTCTTTAGTCTGTTTGAAATGCCTCTTTACAGATATAATATAATTATATACAATATAATTATAACATGCACAGCCACACATTTTTAGTTGTACTATAATGTTAAGACATTGTAAACACTGTATTTGAATATGCTAATGTAGCTACCAAGTGTAATAACATTACTGTTCTTTCTTTGGACATGTTATAATGGTAATACCAGGTTTTTACCATATCTTTTTTTAAATGCCTTGGCGTGTCATGTTAACATGGTACTTTCAAATATTACGGTATTACTGTAGCTTGGTAACCCTGTGAGGTGCTGTTATGTTGCTAACTAGCTCAATGAGATTATAAATGGCCAATTTTATTTTCATAAAAACATGAGGAAATGAACATGGTAACAGGCTGCCTATAACTGCTTTAATATGTGTAATGAGTACCAGTGCAGCTGAATGCTAATAGCCAAAAACCCACTGCCTTGTCCTGTAAACATTACCTCACAGAGCTTCTACAAAACTCTGGGTGTATCTGATGGTAATACCACAATACTTTATATAATATATATTACAGTACTGAAAGATTAACAGTTATATCTCACAATATTTGTGAGCAACTCCAGGGTGTTTCAATGTATGAGATAATAGTATAACTATGGTAACATCAAAAATACTGTTATATAGTAAATTTCTGTTGTTTTTCCACCCACCAGGGGGTGAGATAGAAAATTTAGGATTATAGAGATTATATAGGGTTGATTTACTAGATATCTGTATAATTCTGAGTGGTTGTTATTGGTGTGTGCAAATCCAAACACTGTGTGAATGTTGTGCTAGAAGAAAAGTGCTTATGTTTGGTGGAAGATGTTTTTTTAATAATTTGTGCTAGACTAATTTTTTGATGTTAGTTTATTCTCGGATTAGATGCTTGTTAAGGCATCTAACAGAACTGCTTTGGTAGCTGTTTGTTAAAGTTGTTTAGTCTACTCATTATATTGAAGACGTTTGAGAAGCATGTTAAATTTCCAAGTGTGACATTGTTCCAATATTTCATTCTGCTCCATAAATAATACCCAGTGTGTTTTAGGTCATTGATCTCAGGCTTTGAGAAGTAGTCACATGCACCTGTTTAACTATATTTTCAATAGCAAAGTTTTATATCTATTGTTTATTCTACATTCAATATGTTCAGCTAGAGAGGTGGTGACTTAAATACAGCTGCAGGTTCTGTAATTCTTTACCTAATTCCACATTTAATATCTCATCCTAACACATAAAGGTAGAGCTAAATTGAAGTTATTTTGAAGCCACGATTCATATACATTATTTGTCTTTTGTCTATTATACGATATATAATTATGTAATCTAAGATATGTATGAACGTCTGATGAAGCTCAAACAAACATTGTAACTGAATCTGTTGTCACTGAATGTTTGTTGTCATAAAAATTCAGTAAAATTCAGTTTTGTACCCACAGAGTTGGAAAATTTAAGAGACAACCACGTACTACAGCAGAATTCAGGTACTGTATTTGTATGTTATCTGCAAGGTGTGTACAGCATTTGCTTAAATTGCTTGACAGATATTTATTTGTCAGAATATTTATACAACAATGACATAGCTACAATGAAATGATCAAAAACAGAGCTAGGTTGCTTAGCATAAAATTGGTTTCTGGTAGCTACAATAAAATGAAAAAATAGAATAAATGGTGATATAGGATAAAACATTAGCAACTAACATATGTAAATATATATTGATTAATGATTAGCAATTGTTAGCAGGTCAGTAGACCAACATCAAGCACCTCTCCCGCCTTACACTATGACATGCTCAGTTTCTCATTCGATAAAACTAGCTGCTAAGTAATTTGATTTTGGAGGGAAAGTCTCCTTGCTGAGGGCCAATTGGGGCTTGTGTTTCAACTCCAATGCAGTTAAAGACAGATGATTCTTCAAAGCAGTAACCACCTTAGTCATTAAAGGGGGAGCAGTCTTCAAATAAATACTGATTGATTAATATGGATTTTGTTAATAGACAATTCTTAAACTTGAACATTTAGTCCTGTTAGTAGTACAGTGGTTAGCACATGTGCTTGTGCATGTATCTTTATTGTGTTGACAGGGATGCAGTTTAAATTTGGCCTGCAACTGTTTCTATGTCTTTCAGTTATGCTGTATCCTCTCTGCTTGTATCTACATAAAAAGGCACAAAAACAAAAAATTGTGGGACAATGTGTAACTCATGGTTTCTGTTTTTCACCTGCAGGCATACACACAAGCAACATCCAGCTGTGTGTGTGCGTGTCTGTGCATGCAAGTAAAAAATGTGCTTTAAACGTTCATCAACGCTATACGAATATGATCCAGAGTGTTTCCATGGCAACCCTGACAGAGTGACACATGCTGCATCAGACAAATAGAGCGCTTGACATTGTGACTCCAGTCTAGCTTCCCATTTGACTGTAAGAAGATCAGAAAAGCAGTTTAGGCTTGTTCGTTTCTTTACTTATAAGTGTTCCTAATCGACTGCTGCATCATAAGATGCATCACGAAAGCTTCAGAAATAAACTTAAACGTATCTTTTAAATTTAAAGAAGAGGAAGAAGGTCTGTTTCTCTCTTTTTCAATCTTTGCCTTTGCTGTAGCTATTTTAGGGTAACTTTGAAACTTGACGTTGTACTGTAATACTATGTGTATTGTTTCCTTTTGTATGATAATTGTGATATACTTGATTTGTAAATCTGCAAAATTAGTTGAACACTATCCTTAACAATGTAAAACTTATTGTAGGCTTGTATAATATTGGTTATAATTTCATTGTGCTGTATTAAGTTTCAAGCTTGGCTCATTCAATCACGGAAACCATATTTATAAAATAGCAGTAATACAATAATCTGGCTGTTTTCCAAGATGCGTATCGACATGAAAGTTATAAAGCATAAAACAAAAAATAATTCAGCAATTTATGTGTAAATGAAGCTTTAGCGTCAATCTGAGATGCGCTTTTGGCGCAACCCCCTCCCCTTAGCGGATTCCAGCAGAACTCAGCCTGTGATTCTGCGAAGGAAGATGGCGCTGTATCTTTCAGCACTGGACAGCTCCTATTAGGATTATTAAAGCTTGAAACGGCTTGTTTAAAGACTAAATTAAGCGTAAGTCAAAGTCATTTCAGAAGACGGCAGATTTTGCTTTTCCTTCTAATTCTGTCATTCTGTTAATGCTCCAATAGGACGTGCGCGTCGAGTGGTGCAGAGACTCGCAAGAAGACCCTCCATGGTGTCTCCGTAGAGATCTTCTGCCCAAGAACGACCAAAGAAGATTCGAAGGAATGGCTCGCGCTGAGAGACATCGATGAAATTGACTGAAATATCCAGTGGACTTCATCTCTTCTGCAATCCGACGTATTATCTTTCTATAGCATGGGGGAGCCCACCGAGCCAAAGAAAGCTGCGTTTAAAGCGAGACAATGACATTTGGACAAATGTTAAAGTGTTTTCTTTAATGTCAAACCTGTTTTAACGCTGGACTTCATCTTGTCTTCAGCATGCCAGCCTCTCTAGCAATGCTGATCATGTCTGCGTCGTTTTTCAACCCGAGTTTTGCACTGAGCTCTCATTTTGACTCAGGTAGGTCGCTTCTATCTACCACTTAAATTTTGCATGCACGCATTTCTATGCTTGTATTTTTTCTATGTTTAAAAGGGTAATGCACGTGCTCACCGAATGCAGTCATATCGATACATTTAGTTTTTCATCGGAAACGAGATCGTCACCCCACGCATGCTTGAGTTTGCACGGTATTAGATGGTCTAAATAAAGCTTTCTGAATTATTGACGTCAATTGTAAGGGCAGTTATTATGTTATTATGTGGCGTTCTGTACCTTAGCCATCGTTTGTGAAAGAATAGCTGTAATATATTATGCGTAATTTAGTGCATAAGCCATATCGACCTATTAGGGCAAGCAAAATGACTCAATTTGCTTCTCCACTCGTCCACTGAATCACATGGCAAAGGTGAGAGGTGGAGGTGTGATACCGGCAGAGACATACACAGGTAGCCATTTCTGATTGGACAAGCCGGACACTATTAGCCTCTTGGGAGGTTTGTGCGCAGCTAGGGGCGCATTAGGATTATAATGACTGGTGAATGAGGAACAATCCAACCTAGGGTCAGTTACAAGGTCAATGAATAGAATTAATGGGGTGCTTAAGATGAACACACACAGATACACCATCACACAGAATATTACCCTCAAATGTGATGACAGAAAATAAAGTAAAAAGAATCATGAAACACGAAAATCAAGTAACATGAAATGATTCATAATGGGAATTTTCATGTTGTGAATTTCCCATTAAGATGGATTGTTAGTTGGGTTATATTTTGTGAAAGGACAGTTTAAAGCCCTTTTTTATTTTTGTGTGAACTATTCCTTTAAAGCTTCCCTGTGGTGTGAAATTGACTAATCTTGTAGGTTGTTGCTAACAGTGAATGGTATTCCCTTCCCTCAAATGAGGACTCAGCTGTGTATTTGCTGTGGCCTTACGGTTGCCATGGTTACCGAATGGGTCCGCAGCCTCAGATTCAGAAGCCCCCTAAGCAGTGATTTGTTTTTTCTACATTTTTATATTACCTGTTAAGACATATTCTTGTTATTATCTATGCAGAAGGCTCATAATTATCCTTGTACTGTTCTGGATTAATATTCACAAATTGCTTTTACATTGAAATTTTCATGTTCACATTTTCCCTCCAATTTTACATTTTCAATTTGGCAGACCTCATCCCCTCCCCCGGCTTTAATCATGTCGATCAGCAGTGACCAACATGGCAGGCAGGCTGTATCTGTCAAGGTGATAAATGGAACGGGGCAGATCATGGAGAGTCTGGGAAAGATTAGAGGGAGATAAAGGACAAAGCACTTGCCCTCTTCATTTTGGGTTTAAGTCAGACCAGCAAACTGAAGCTTTATTCAATCAGGTTCAGTCATTTTTCCTTGCGACTTTCCCATCTCTCTTTCTCTATCTTTTCAGTGTTTGTTTTGGTTGCATAAAATTTCTAGTCACAGTTTCACAATGCACTTGGTTATTAGGGGGTCTTGAATCTGTAAATAGATTTTTTCTCATCATTGCCAGTATAGTAGCCCGACAGATTAATGACTCACTGTGAATCAGTGAATACATGAGACACATCATATCAATAGTTTGGAAGGTGAGACAATGTGAATCACAGTGATGTGGCACTGAGGGGTAATTATATGTAACATCACAGCAGAATCTTCTTAATGGATTCTAAAATAAGTATTGATGATTACTAAATTCATTTAGCAAATTCTCATGTGGTTGTTGCAGAACAGCATGACTTTTTGGTAGTGCTGGTTTGTTTACCAGTGTTGGTCAGTAAGATAGAAACCGAAACGGCATGAGACTGGGAGGTCTGGCGATGGTAGTGATGACATCACCTGTCTGAAAGCAGTGCTTGCTGGGTAATTGCTGGCGAAATTGGCGTCTCTCCCATGCAAGCCTTTAGAGCTCAAGTTTCTTGACCGCCAGACGATGAGACTCTCCCGCAGCATCTGACTGTTACTCAAAGACCTCTTGCTGTTTGTTTCCTGCGTCTGAATTGCGCACACGAGATCTGACTCAAAGCAACCTATCGGTAAGAACATTTTTCAGTGGGCTATCAGTTGGGTGTGCAGATATGGCTACATGTATACAGAGAGATCAGATGTACGTTGAAGAACATTTCAAAGATGCGACATGGGATATAATGAAATTGTGTTTGCGCAGAACATGCCTGCTAAGAGATTGGTAGAAGTAATAAGTGTGATGAGATTCTTTCTGAAGGACATACAGTAGGTCCTATAGGTGGTCTTATAGGACACATAGGTGGGTGGCATCGTTTGTGATGTAAACAACCTGGAATAGGTCAGTTTGAAGTGATTGGCCTGTGATTTACATACAGCTCTGATTTACTCCAGGTTGACCGTATTAATAGAATTACAGTACGTACGGTACAGCATCTGAATACGTGCCAGATCTATAATCAGATTTCCTGCCTTGTTTTTCTGTTTTTTTTCTGTTACTCCCACTGTATTCACATTTATCCATTTGGCATGTTTATCTAAAGAAACCTATATCAAATTTCAAATATATATTTATTGGTGGGTTCTCTGGGAAACAAACCCATGACCTTGATGTATTAGATCGATGCTGTACTGGTTGAGCTACAAGAACTGAGCTCTGGTAAATGTATAAACCTACTTGACATGGTTTGTGTAGTACAGGCTTCAGTTCTCTGCATTTCTGCTTTAAAGCGAAGCTCTCCACACCCACTCTTTGGCTTCAAGCTTTGTCGTTTTACACATTTCTACCTAGTGTTCTATCTAACTTTGGCTTCCAAATAAGGCTATTGTTCCTTGGTTTTTAGAAACAAATGTACAAACAAGTTGCTTTGATTGTATAAGAGGCATTTGCTAATGGCTTGTGCCGTCTGTAGAACTGCTGTGAGTGTGTGTGTGTGTGTGTGTGTAGAGACAGAGAGAATGAGTATGTCGGAGTGCACAGAAGATTATACAGGATAATCGATTCCGATAAAAAACAGAGCAACTAAACACTAGTGGACCATCGTCTCCATCTTATTTTACACACTCCATTTAGAGTGTGAATTATGGTGGGATGTGAGGCCCGCAAACAGGAAAGCACATTTATGATCTTGGAGGCTCTTATAGGTATACACTATTTTGACTTAAGTATAGGACTATACATGTTTAAATGGGTGTTCAAATGTTTGAGTAGTCGCAAAAGTTTTAAAACAATTAAGGCAGATGTATTTTTAATATATTAAGGCACATATTTTTAACAGTTCAGCTGAGCAGGTAGCCATAGCAACAGTAGATCACTCAAGCACTCTTTTCTAAAAAGTATCGGATGAAAAACGTCAATCCTTGAAAAACGTTGATTCCTGATTGTCATTGTGTAATTTGCACACTGTATCCATTAATATTTACAGTCTGCAGGCTATTTTGTTGTTGTATTATAACTGCTTATTTAATAGGACAAGAAACATTTGATGAAGCATGGGGAAATTCGCTTTAAAAACAAGACTGCATTGCAAAATGCAAGGGAGTGTTTTCTAATCTGTTTGTTCTTTGAGTGTGCTTGTAAGTGTGTGTTTTGTGCATTGCCGGTATAATATGCATTTAAGTGTATTTGCTGCACCAAAACAATGTTATCAAACCTTTGTGTCTGAAAACAGGGCTGAGAACAGGCAAGCAATTCAGGAGGAGAAAACAGGAGAGTAAGGACCCACAATAACTCTTATCAAATCCTTTTTTAAAACCTTATGCTTAGGTGTTAGATCATTAATCTCCTTTTTTCTAGCATAGAATTTTATACCCCCTTATGACAGAACCGTATGGTAGAAAGTTCTGGAACGCTCACAGGAAGTCACAACATCTAAAGGGCCAAATCCAGGGCCTATTTCTCAAACCCTCTAGCAACACATACAGTTCAAATTCACACTTATTTGTACTTATTCCTTCTCATACCTTCTGAGCTGTGTGGTATAGCAACATATCCAATTCTGATTGGTTGGATTATGCCCAATCGAACGATACTGTTTCGATTGAGGGCTTGATGAGCATTGAACCTCATCAAAAGCCCTCATTCGCAAATTCGCAAAAAAAAATCCCTCACAGTATTTATGGGATTATTCTTGTTATTTATGTTTAAAGCAGATGCCACAGTTTACTTATTCACTTCATTGATGCTGGAACTGGCAGCAGGTTTTTAAACATATTAAACGAATCCCTCCCTTATGCTCTCAGTGGGATCACAGCAGTAAAGGGCCAATGGCTCACAGCATCTGCTGGAGAAAAATGGCTTCCTGTCATTCCAGACTGCAGTGACCCAGAAAATGCGGATGGATTACACAGCAAAATCACTTATAAGAGGTAGAACAAAATGCTGGAAGGGCACATTGTAAGTTTGAATATAAGAGTAATATGTATACAATATCAAATTTATTGGCTTTGTACCCAAAGGAACAGGCAGTTTTAAATGTTTAGATTTTCTATAGTGTCTTATATACTGTCTATATTAATATATATGTATATATATATATATATAAATATTATATGCTTGGCTGCAGTTTAACAGGGTGTATGTAAGAGGCATTTGATGCACTTTTGCTTCAATATAAGTACCATGGAGAGCTTCAGAGAAACATATAACCAGAGGCCATTACATCGCTCTCTTTTTGTGTACAGTATATATTTAGCATGTTGATGGACACCAAGGCAAACAGGCTAGCTCAATATGAGATCCATTAGGATCATTCTCTCTCTTTCTGTCTTGTTATTTGTGTTCTCATACCAAAAAACAGAATACAGACATTGAATGAACTTTAATGGCTCAGCAAAGATTTCTGTTGGATATCAAGAACGTAGAATTTGACAGCCTTGAGAAGCAACATTCAAGAGGTGATTTTGTTTGGGTTGATGTTGTGAAATATCACAATATCACATTTCATGTTTCTAACTGTCCATCATCCAATTAGGGCAGCCAGCATTATAGTAATGATTTTTATATTTGTTTCGGGCTGTAGAAAGCTTGGCATGGAGGTCTTTGTGATGGTGGGCTGGTAAGGATTTGCCACCAAATGTCCCCTCTAGGATAACAAAACACAAATTCCCACAAATCCCATAAATTGTATACATCAGTCGTTGGTTAGCATGAGAAAAATGGATAAATGAAAATATTAAATGTCTTAATGAAATTTTATATATGCATAAATGATGTAGGTTTATGGATTGATACAGCAATAGAAGCCCATGATGGAGAACAAATGTGTCTGCATTAATGAGAAATCTCCAGTAAATCTCCAGTAATTTATGCATTCATGTTTGACTGTGCATTTGTAAAAAAAACAAATATTAGAGGCCATTCATGCCAGCAGTGTGTGATCGGAAACCACAAGACAGGTTTAAACGGCAGATGCTTGTTGCTATGTATCCATAGCAACGTGACACAGATGTCACACCATCCCATCATTTCAGTCTCATTAATCAAACCCTGATTGGCTAAGCCCGGGGTCTCTATTCTCAAGATGCTAAATCACCTGTCACCCAGGGCAACCGGAGATTATTAATGATATTTACTCCTAAACAGTTGATTGGTTTACAGAAGGTCATTTATTAGGATGTTGGTGCTAGATGGTGTAATCATTTAAAGAGGCCACGTTTTAAACCATTTTTCTAAGGTCTACTGAAATTGTTAGTCAATATTTCTTGAATCAGTTGAATTTAATTTCTGTACGTGATGGTTTTCTACCTTGTCTGACCTTTAGAATTAAACTGTCTGTTTTTGCTACTGTATCTGTAAGACCTCTTTATGTAAATTATACATTGTGATTAACTAGCTCTTGCGTTCACAATCTTGTTCATTGTAGCCTCCAGGAATCAGAGTGTTTTTATCAGTCTGCCTGGAAACAACATTGTGTTTGAAATAAGATTGGCTTGATATTACAGTATAAGCGCTTGTGAGGAAAAACTAATTACTGGATTCGGTGGATTAAACTTCATGCCATTTAGTCAAAAGCCCCTTCTGTGTGAGACGGGAGAGTGCATGATTTGAGATCTTTGTAGTTTTTATCTAAATGTAAGCATTTGTTCATGAAATATTTAAATCATTAACTCATTGGTTTACATGAAGACTATCCTGTGTGCAACAAGCAGGCTTCTGTTTTATTTATAAAACAGAAAAAAAAATCTCTCTTTGCCAGAACAGAAATGAAAATGATCAGAGACTAAAACATGAAACAGCAGGAGGAACAGAAAGTCAAAAATAGATGAATTACTCATTTGTTTACGTACAATTTGGGCTGGATCATTTTCTTAGTATTTTCCTACAATTATATGACCTTTGATGTGTGTGCAGGAGGGTATATACACTGATGCACATGCAGCACGTGTCACCTAAACTAAGGGAACAGTTATGTAAAGCTGTTGTTTTGATACAGACTCTTCTTTCACCCTGCTATTTATGGATAATTGAATTGTTATGGAGCAATTGATAATTGTTATTCAGCAGTGACCTTTAAAGCCTACATGATGGTATATGCATCGAAATTAATGAAACATATGTAGCCTTCCTGTCGCCATGGCAACACCTGTTCAGCATCCATGGCACGGTATGAGCACACTTAAGCTTTCGATTCTGAATGTGTAATCACACTGTGGCAATCTATAACCACGGCAACAGCAGGAAGACCAATTCGGGCTTTGAAGGAATTAGAAGCACTGCCAAAATTGTGGTCTTGTCGATCCACTGTTCAAAGACAAACAAAAATTCTCTTGTTTGATTTCTGCTTGAAGTGTTATTTTTCACAGAGCAGCTCAAAGACCCATGATGCTGTGTGAAGTTGGTATTGTGTATTAATTTAGGATATTTTACTATAATCTTTTATGAGACTAGTCTGAGGGACCTACAAACTAGTTTAGGCTGATTTTAAGGCATGGTAGGTGATTTAAAGGCAAATATTAATGCTAGATGAAAGCCTTTACATATCTAATAGCAATCACCAGTTATGTCAAATGTTAGTTATGTCAGTTATACCAGTTATGTCAGTTATATCTTCTGTCAAATGGGCAGAACCATACAATGTTAGTTCAATCACTGCAGTCATTCTGAATGCAATAATATAGTATGTCCAACTTGCCTGTCAAACTATGTATGTGTTCATGTGTTGGAGGAGGCGTGTCTTACACCGGAAACAATAATGGTACATTCACTTCCAATTGCTGAAATCAAGAGAACTGGCAAAAATTGATCTCTTTTTTTTTTATATATATATCTCTATATATATATATCTCAGATTTTTTGGCCTTGTTTAATTCTGCAGTACATTGTATTTTAACTTCATCATTCTTTAATCAAGCTGTTGGATGCTGTGGCAGCTCTTAGGACCATCAGCGTTCCATCATCATTCCTTTTTTTCACTCATATGTGCACGTTTAAAATTTCATGTCATGTTCCTCAAAGCCAGAGGAACCTCTGAGGACACGATCCTCTAGACCCAGAGTAGACAGGAATGCATTGGAAGATGGATCAAAGGACGCCAGGCTACATTTGTTTTTAGCAGAAGTTACATAACTCCAGTAGCACGTAACCGCAAAGAGATCTCTGAGAGGAAATAATGTGGTGATAGTCTGGCAGAATCAGACAGAGAATAGGGGATTTGGATTCCCATGGGCTGATTCCCTTTATGGAGACAGAAAAGATCAGAGGAAGCGAGATGGTTCATTAGGAGATGAGTCACTCTTAGGAAAATGATTCGGGAAATTGCAGCACTCAGAAAAGTAAAAGTGTTGTACAACATGCAGTACTATTGCCATATAGACTAGATGCTCTCTTGGAAGACAGCATGGTACAACACCAGGTTTTGGAACAAAGCCAACATATGGATGAAGAATCAAGACAGATCAACATGATTGTACCATTTATGGCTTTTTATTCTATTGATTTTGTATTTCTAGACACATCACTGACTCTCTGTGTGTTCTCACCACAGGTAGACTTAGAGCACAGATGCTATTCTTGTCACGGACATCATGTAAACACTCTGAATTGTGGGGGGATTGTATTGATTTGAATGCACACAGAGTAGCCCAGCAGTTTGCATTCCTGTTCATCATGGCATGTGCTTAAATCAGCAGACGTTTGTGTTGCCATTGCATTGGATGCCTGAATAAGACTGAGATCTTTTCTTGAATTACATACCATGTTACATGTTTCAGTCAAGACACATGCTCACACAAGCACGTTTCACATCACATTGTGTTTTTCCTGCAAGTTGCATAGACATTTTGAAATAGGAAACAATATTCACCCCTCGTGACAAAGAGTAATGATAGGACACAGTGAGATTCCTTTGGAAAGCCTTATTTAAAATAAAATAAATAGGGTTGAAATGATTCCTGTAGGGGCATAACACTGCAGGAAAACGCATTTAAATAGTCAGACAGACTCATAAATCAGTATGTCTTAAAGATTTATGAAGGGGATTGCCAAAAGTTTCTGTACTAGACTGAGCAAGATCTGAATCAGATCTAATCCAGTTTTGGTAAAGTCCACCAAATAATTTACCATTTACACTACTTAATAAGTTTAATGATTTTTGTGATTTAGATATTGACTGTACACTGTCAAGAATCAACCGATATTGTATTGTAGTTTAAGTTTAATATACAATACTACAAGTATAAATATAAGACCACACACACACACACACACACACACACACACACACTTTATTTAAAGCAAACATTATAATAAGAGCAGGTGGAGTCTTAAATAAGATCTTAAAATAAAGACGTTATGTTCAGATAATGAGATCCGCTGAAATCTCTGGATTAAAGAAGTGTAAAAGTCTAAAAGGGAACAGTGGGAAAAAGTATTGATAAACCTTTTTTCTTCTGTGTTTGTTGAATAGACGGCAAGTCACCAAACTGCTAAATTAAATGTAATTAACTTTATTTTAAAGTATGTTTAAAGGTATCAGGAGACTGAAAAGACAGACATGTCAGTCAGATACAATTCACAAGTAAACTTCAGTGTCTCACACACACATGTCTCTGGCGTGTGTCAGAGCTTCCTGCACATCACTGCTGAAGAAAGCTGTTCTGTGTCCCTGCTGTATGTCACATTTGCTAGTGGTGACTGAACAGAAATCAGGCCATCAGCTTTCGGGTCAGAGTGTAAAAAAGTAGGAATGAATATCTTTGCATTGTCTAGCAAACCCTTGTGAAAAAGGCTGCACCAAAGCTTTGTCATAAACATTTGTTTTGCTTGTTATCTAAATAGTCTGAGGCAGATTTAAATGCCATAACTTGTGCTAGATTAACTGCTAACTAATTTATATAGTCTATAAATGCATTCAAAATGCATTTGTATAATATACACATACAGTGGCATTCGGGGAAGCAATTATTGATATTTTTCTGTATCTGCACAGTAGTCTTTGCTGGAATGCATCTATAGTTTTGCTGGATTTGTTTTAAGTATTTTATTAAGTGATTTAAAAATTCCCAAGAAAGAGTCAAAATGCCAGTTTAAAAGAGCCTGGAATCTTTAAAAGGGAATCTGGGAATCTTTTAGATGTTTTAATGGATTCATGGTGCAGCTGTGTGGATGAGAGAACAGAATGCAGGTGTACATTATAATTGCAAACCAGAGCTGAAGTGAAGCATTTTAAAAGGATTGACTTTTATTACACTTCTGCTCCGGGTCTGAGGATGCTGTACTTCACTGGATGTTACATAATCCCCATGTTTGTGAGCTCAGCACGGCTCCAGGATCTTCAAGCTAATGAAGACAGGGTCACCACTGGGCAAAGACACGACTGATCTGTTAATTCACATGACTGTCTGTGTGGGTGGGTTTGGCTGTGTGTGTGTGTGTGTGTGTAGGTGCATGTCTGGGATGGGGCGTAGCATACATTAATAGATAAATACAGCTCCTTAATAGAATATAGAGAAATTCTGGTATTCTTAATAATATTGAATAACCATTCTTTTATTTACTTGCCCTCACATCACTACAAATTTTACAAAATGTTTTGGATTTGTTTTGCATTAGTTTTGTGTTCATAATGGAAGTAAAAGTGTACCACTGTCACTTGGATGAGTAAATGCAAGAATTTTTATTTTTAGGTACTTTTTTGTAGACTAAAGAATTTGCATTCATCTTGAGGAAAGATTTTGTGATTGAGACATATTTTTCTGTCAAACAGAAGCAGACCCAGCAGCAATTTTTAATTGCTTTAGTGATCTGCAAAAACTGCTTAGGTCCTCCATTACAAGTTTTTTCACGTTTTTTATTTACTTCCTGTGAGTGCATTCGAGAGGAGTCAAAATAATCTGTCCTTTCGGTAATGAGAGACAGAAATGTTTTTTGAGAGTCGCCATGGAGACTAGATATTGTAACACAGCATGTTATTAATTCTGAAAACAGCCAGTAAGTACCAACCCTTGCTGGGTCTGAAAATGTCATTAACGCTTAAAATAATGCACCAGCAAAGATTACTATGAAAAGCATGGTAATGATTTTTATAGATTTAATTTGGCTCAGATAACAGAACAAGAAACAAACAAACACACGGTGACCCACCAGAACAAGACTAGTCAACAAATCACCTAGCAAGTCACAGACACCTGATTAAAACATTTTGGTCCTTCCCTATTTAATTCAGAAAGGGGCTGTACTTCTGTGACTGGAAACTCTGCGCAAGGGTGTTACCAAAATGGCCGCTGTGTGAATTGTTTCCCTTTATTAAAGCCTGATTCAGGCCACAACTGAAGCTTATCCCAGATGAAGCATTTTTTCTGTGCTCTGGTCTGCTTATTTCTCCAGGGTTCTGGTTTCTCACGCAACTCAGTGCATCAGGCTGTATTTGGGGTCAGTCTGACAGCGAGAGCAGTTCTCTAACCATATGTACCTCATGTCTCTGGCCGTTTCCAGCCGTCTGGTGTAGGCTGCAGTCCAGCTCCACCTCTTCCCTCCTCCACCCGTCCCTTTTTATGCCTTCTGTTCGTACATTCTGTCTGTTCATCAATATTAGGCTTCAGTTTATTAGATTAATCTCTCTATCATGTTTACACAGACTGTCTCTCCCTCCAGTGTTGCCAGATCTCGCTAGAAAAACAACCTGGTCTGACAAAACAAGCCAAAAATAAGCAACTTGCCTCACCAAATTAAGTCAAAATAAGCCAATACTTGTGTATGGGAAGAAAATATCATGTTTTGATTTATTTTAATTGTAGAATAAACCTGCACAAAACAAACCAGGCTAAAAAACCTAGACAAAATAGACACTGGCTGACATCTGAAAGCACTGTAAAAACTCATGGTTGACATTTATAAGCACCTTTATGAAAAAACAGATGAAATTCACTTAAAATAAGTGGACATGGCAAAACTGTCTCTGCTTCTCTCTCACCTCAGCTCAAGTGTGTTTGGTATTCAGGTATTTTTATTTTAGCTGTCTTTTTTGTCTCTCTATATGCTGTTCTGGCAAAGCTGTCAGAAACTGTCACATAGCTGACAGTGAGGTATGCGTTTAATATAATTCCTAAAGCCAGCCCATTAAAACTACCTGGGCACCAGTGTATGATTTGAGTGTGTGTGTCTCTTCAGCACAGTGTTTTAGCTGATCTACTGAATGTCAAAAGTTTGTGGTTTATTCTGTACTTACTGTGCCAACATTCATCTGCACTAGACGAGACCTGCATTTAACAATAGTACTTCATCCCATGCACTTACACTCTTTAACATAGTTCTTTGCTGTTCTGTAGTTTTTGACTGTGACAGATGGGTGCCAGAAGGTACTATAAGCTGATTTTGCTCTCCGTCATGTATGAGAGAATGGGACAATAACTAAAACATTTCTTCAATAATAAATACACCAGAATAGTGACAGTAGCTCAGGCCATGCAGGCTAGTGCTGTTTCTTACTGCCTGTGAAAAGGGAAACTAGGATTTTTAAAAAGTTTTCCACTATAATCTTTATTCATTTATCTTAATCTGTTTTATGACATATTTCTTTTACGTTCTTTATACCAAAAGAAAGTACATAAATTTATACATTTGAGTTGGGTATGAAAATATTAGAAATGTCATACTGTCCTCTGGTATTCCCTATGTGTGTGTGTGTGTAAATAAAAAGTGCTTGCAGAGTCATTAGACACTTGTTTGTGTGACCATTCATGCTGTCTGATTTTGATAAGCAGGTCTGTCAATCACAGAACCTGTGTGTGCGTTTGCAGGTGTGCATTTGCGACGTGCATGTATGCTGATTTGCATAGAGGCCCTGATTTGCTGTTCTGACAGTTTAGTTTTGAGTGAAAGTGCATGAGCTGTATAAACACCTGCCTGTGCAGTTAAAATCACCTGTCAGTCATCTCTATGGAAACTAGTGGCTCTGCTATTCAGGGCTTTTGTCCTAGGAATTGAGGACTCACATACGGTGCTGTAAAGCACAGTCCACTGTTTAGAGCCCACCCGTATTTACATTTTGGCATTTAGCAGATGTTTTTATCCAAAGCAACTTACAAAGTGAGGAAAACAAAACAATAAAACAAAAGAAGGATAAATCATATTCATATTTCCTAGGCCTAGTGATTTTTAAGCAAGAGCCTTGAATTTATCTGGTCTTTTGACTGGTTAACTGAACAGTTAGAGGTTGTGTTCAGTTTATGCTAATGCATAAACTTATTTTTAAGGCATCTGAACAGCTGAATGCTGTTGTTCTCGACACAGCTTGACAGAGGAAGTCAGACCGCTGTAAACGAATCTTTCTGCTTGGGTTCTTTCGCCTGAGCTCAAGTGGCTTCCCACGGGGTAGAAAGAACACGTTTCCTGAAGCTGTCATGGCCTCCTCTGTTTGCCCCCGCTCTCATCATTTAGTCATTAGAGGCTCTCCTGCTCTCTGCCTGAGCTGACTGAAAATAAGTACCAACCCCGTGAGCTACACTGGAGGAGAGCGGGAACTACAGAGTAAATATCAGTTGGAGCTTCGTTGTGCTGTGACATACTGCCTTAATGGTTCATTGCACTCAAAATTCCCTTTTCATTTAAAACAACATTCTACTTTAATTCCCACTTTTTCTGCCTTTTACTTCTCCGTTCCTCTCTGACGTTTTTGTTTGGAGGCATTTCTGAACCGTTCTCTTATAACAACTCCTGTGTGTTGAAGATTTGATGTCAGGTTTTCAGAAAACATTTGGCATGTAAAATGTTTGGTGATTGGGCATTAGGTGGCGCTATATTGTTGAAAACATGAAAATGGTTGCATGACATATAATCCCCATTGTACTGAAATTTATGGTTCATTTTCTCCTTGTCCAGTGCTAAACGTCTCTAAACGCTCATTATTTTGAAGAATGCAGCTTTAAAGGCCCCGTGGTGTTGAACTGTTATAATCGCTGCCTGCTGCAGTGATCCTCTTGTCTTATGAATCCTCGTCTTCAGTCTCTGTGTTTATCGTGAGCTATGACAACAGTTTTCAAATGAGAATTTTCTAGAAAACACTGAACTAAAGCTTGATTGTAAATTGAGAGTTTGATAGGGCCAAATAAACCCTCAAGCATAATATTTTATATGCAATGTAATGCCTTGGTAAAACTGAATAGAGTCAGACTTTTACAGGAATCTATGTAAAGATAAACTCAGACATAGATAACTAAATAAGCAATGGCTGTCTCAAAATAGCTTAACTTGCATTAATAATATTAAGATAATATTGTCAATGCTGCATTCTAAAAATAAATATTGATAGACATGCACATAGTTAATCACGTTTAATCCTTGTGTTGTCTCAGTTAAGCAGATACAGACAGCGCCATTAGTTCTAATGATTTCCAAACCACACGCCTTTAGATTATACCTAGTGTAAGCACCTCAAATTGATCTGTGCTTCAACTAATTATATTACCTATTTATTTGACAATTTAGTCAGAAATGTACAGACAATTATCTGTAGACAGCAGATTTAATTATAAACATTGCTCATATTGATAATTAACTTTGCCTCACATAATTCAGTTTGAGTGGTAATTAATGCCACATACTGCATCTGAAATCACGTCCAGGCATAAACTATATAATTTGCTTTATCTGCAAGCATGCAGTGGTTTGTATTTCAGGCGCATTTTTAATATAAAAATGTGAGTCATTGCCTTACATGCAAAATATTAAATTAGCCCATGGCTGCTATCTGAGTAGATGTGTATAATCATGAATGTTTGTATTCATGAGTCTAAAGACTTTGTTTTAAAAGGTCTCTGTGCCATTCTTATATCAGTTTCTATTAACATTGAATAGGCCCTTTGCCCTTCAACTCCTCTCTATAGCTTCATTAAACCAGGACTTAATAACATTGATCTTATAGTGAATGTGTGTTTCACTGGGGTTTGAGAGGGTCACAGTTTTTCTTCATTCAACCTTTTCTAATGAATGATGCTTTAAAGGGTCTTTGTCAGATCTCCCCCTCCGCATCCATTCACTGCATGTGATTTGATTCATGAATGTGCATGAAACCTTTATTTCATCCTACGAAATGTCTGTAGGCTGTTCTTCTGCAGTTAACCTGATAGGCTAGCACACAGAACTAGAGTAAATTTAGCTTAATTACGGTCTTAATAAACTGCACCACCAAGCTTGTCAGATGCAATCCAAACTGCCTTTTGTTTAAACAGTCTCTCTATACAAGCTGTCTGCCCATCTATTGAATGCCTCCTATTGCTGCATGTGCTCTCTGCTGAATTTCACCTAATATTGTATGTTTGATTGTTATGCTGCTGCAGACTGCAGCATCTAAAAACCCTCCCATCTTCCAGTAGTATAAAATATAAATGAATATGTTTCATAAGCCCTCTCTTCATGTCACACATGAGATGTACCAAACTGTACACAGGCACAAATGACAGTTTTTATACATCCCACCAGCAGCCAATAACTGTTGCCACACCCCTTTTCCTGCGCCAATCACATTGATCAAATAATGACTGACAACAGCTGTGGGGCAGATTATATAAAGCCGTTGTTGAATTAAACAGGTAGAGAGAATGTTGGCAGTGAAGCTAGGCATGTGCTATATATGTCCTATATGAGCTTCAGAATAGGTAGTTTCAGAAAATCAGTTAGAAATCAGTTTGTCTCAGGAATTGATATATATAGTGGAGGTATTGTGAGTGATTCTAAAGAATTTAGCAAAGGCATTTAGCACGAACAAAGAACAAGAAGGGATGAGGAAAATATGATATTTAGTGAATGGCAGGGACATCTGGCAATGTAGCAAATGTCACGCTTCTCAACATAGCTGAAAATGCACACAGATTTTAGAATGCATTGCTAAGGGCTCTCATAGGTTTTCAAATGAAAATTAGGATATTTACTGTGCCCTGAATGTGATCCTGTCACAATTGTGTTCATATTATTGAAGAATGTCATTTGGGTCATTCATTAGTGTTTAGACGTATTGTGCCTGTATGTCTATTCTGGCAGTTGGCAGAACAGAAATGAGATGGTATGGATAGATCCATGCATTTATGGATTGATGAAATGATTGGGAATGTTGAAAGTGAATGAAATGCAGCTAACTGCAGCTTTTACAGTCACACTGTCTGTTTTAGTTTCCACAGCAACTACAGGAAAATTTGAAGTGAAAAAACATCACAGACCCCGCAAGTTCAATAAATATGCAATCACTGAAAATAACATGCAGGGTTACTTTGTTTTGCTTAATGGTGAATTAATCACATTCTTAGCATTTCAATAATTATGCTCTTAAATTTATAGCCAATCAGATTGATCCAATAATCATTGGCAGCAGCTGTTAAGCAGATTATGAAGCTTGTATAGCGAATAGAAACAGAGAAATGTTGGTATGACATCTGGTTAAAGGCTTTGTGCCAAATGTTTTGCTGTCTTTTCTTTATTCTATTGTTTCTGTCCTGTGGTAGTTTGGTAGAGATTTCCCAACTCTGTCTCCACAAATGGGTTTAAAATTTGCCTTGGGGTCTTGTTTGATTCATGGGTGGGTGTTGTGGGGCTAATCTGCAGAATAAGAGCTGGGAGTGTGGTGTTCTTAAAAGAATGAAGTAAACAAATATATTAAATAAACCAGTGTGCAAGGGTGTGGAAGTGTAAATGACAAGAGTTTAGTTTCTGGGTTAGGTGAGTGAATTCTTAGTGGGATTCATTTAAAGCCAAAAGGGAAAAATGCAATTGCAGATCAAATGCATCCACCAGATAAGTGAGTCTGAGGAAATGAATGTTACTTTTGACAAGTTTGAAATGTATACCATGGTACATGGTTTTGTTCTACATAAGCCTTGATGGTTGATTGCCATGTTGGGATCATGCCACTAACTAAACTCTACAGCAATTAGCCTCAGACAGCCATAAAGTAATAGGTTTTGATATGTCCCAGTAGCTCAAGTCTTTTGAATGCTAGACTACAAAGATTTGTTCACTGATTTGATTGGTTTTTATGTGTCAGATCAAGGCACATTTAATTATTTGCATTTGTTGAAGTAAAAATGCTTTAATGTGCATCATCTTACCCCCAATATAAAAACAATATCCAGCCATATAAAACGCATAGCAGGCAAATAAAAGTACAGTCACAAATATGTATAAACTGACCAAAACACAGTAGAAAAGTATAAAACACAGTAGAAAAGTATAAAACACACTAGTGTTACATTGGTCACAGAGCCACATGATAACTATATAAAGAACAGAATAAAATTGTTTTATTAAAATGACCCTGTAATTTTACTACATCTCTGCACTTTCAGTTGCACAAACAGGGTTTCTTAGTTTATAGAGGTGGAAATATGACAAAACAATGAATTTGAATCATGTACATTTGAATTGTATATAAGTCTCATTGAACAAAAGCACATAGTACCTGGATTTGTTTCAAATCTGAAAACTGAAATGTGGTTATTAACAATAAATTACATATATGCATTTACATTTAGGCATTTAGTCCAAAGCGATGCAATAAAGATGACAATACACACTGAAAATGCTTATTCCTGTAAAAGCAGAATTTCTCAATACTGCATCTGTCCTGCAGATGGCGTCCCACTGAGTGAGCTGTCCTGGTCATCATCTCTGGCTGTGGTGGCTGTCTCTTTCTCTGGCCTCTTTACCTTTATCTTCCTCATGCTGGCTTGCCTGTGCTGCAAACGAGGTGACATTGGCTTTAAGGTGAGACCTGCACGCATTTAACAGACTGTGATTTGGTTAAGTGAAGTCCATTTAAGAATAACCCATTTAAAATTACGGTGGGCAGTTTTTAAGAGGCAATAGCAAGTTAGCTATGATTTATTATAAAGCACAAGATCCCACCCTCTTTTAGAGCACTCCCAAAGCCACGCCCCCTACAATATATGAGTGCATGCAATTTTTGACAGGCAAGTAGGACATCCTATTATTGCATTCGAACCGGATACAGTGATTGGGCAAACATGTTATGTTCCTGCATTTTCAACAAAAGGTTATTTTTATATAAATTTATGCTACATTGCAAATTTAAATATATTAACAATACCATTTAAACCACAGGCTATCATGCATGTGAAGAGACTTTTAACCAGCCTAACAAAATATATATTACCTACACTGCGTTATAACTAACTCCGGATAAAAGGTGCTATTTATACCTTCAGGATTGACTTGTTACAGAAAAGCACGGCCTTGGCCTGCTGCTGTTCTGCAGCTATGAATTAAATTGTTGTGTTATAGGACACAGTCATGAACCTGTTCAGAGTCTGTAATAAATGTGTAGGAGCAGAAATCCACTTGAATGTACTCTTGCCACCCAGAGTTTACAGAGTGCAAGAGTTTCATAGACATGTGATTTCTACAGTGGAAACCACTTAGTGGTCTCTTAAGGTTAAATAGGGAGCAACGACACAGGCGAGTCTCAGAAGACCTGTTTTTCATCATGTAGTGAGCAACGAAGACCCTCAGAAAGGATATGAGTAAGACTTTAAAGTGCACGGTGCAATTTTTAGCAGAACTTTAAAGTGGGTCAAGACACAGGAGAAAGAGTGTGTGTGTGTGTGTCAGAGAGAGAGAGAGATTCTTGGTTCTCAGCACCTGGTCCCCAGTAAAGAGCCAAATATTTGTAATTACAGTCCCTCAGTGGAGCTACATCTCACTGCTTAAACAGCAACGGTTATAAAGGGACCTGCTGTATCTCTTTCATTACCCGATCTTTATTTAACATTTTACTTTCCTCTGCACAAGCTGGTGTGAGAATGTAATGTGATGTGCGCACACACACAGTGTATAATTTTACGTGTGCATGTTTATGCTAATGTGTGTGCTGTTCATAGAGACACAAAAATGATTCTTTGAGAAGTGCTAAATGTGGGGCATTAGCTGGGGAGCATCTGACACAAGTCACACTTCCTGTACAACTGTGTGAAAATGTATCACCAGAGGTCTATCTAGGATTCACGTTTCTTTAAAAGCTTGCATGATACAACTATGTCTATCAATGACCCAATATGCAAATATAACACATAACATGCCACATTTTGTGTAATATTTAAATGTTTTGTTCTTAAATGCATTTTCACAACTATGCCATCCCCAACGGTTTCTATAAGTTTTCTATAATGTTTTCTAATTACTTTCTTAGTCTAAAGAACCTTTTTTCTACCAAGAACAGAAAGTTTATAAAACAGAAGGTTTCTACTGATGTTAAAGGTTTTTTATGGAACCATGCAGCCAAAAATTGTTTGTCTATAACATTGTATAGCATATTTATACGATGTTATAGAGTGTATAGTGCAAGTATCCAAGTTCATTAATGTACTTCTATTTTAATCTCATTGTCTATTTTAGTTCCAGATGCTGATTTAATTCACTTTAATCTAAATTTAGCCCAGCAGATTTATTTGAGCAGATGTGTGTACACTGCTGGTTGGGTAAAACATTATATACATAATGTATATATGCAAAATGAAAACTTCACAGCCAGATATGCACAGATAGACAGCTTTTAGATATGTATCTAGATATGTGCTGATGCGTGTGTGTATGTGTGTGCGCTCATTAGTGCTGATAACTGAAGCAGAGGGCCTGTCATGCACATGTGCAATAGAATGAGCATGAGGAATCGTGGATGGAGAGAAACAGTGATGTCATAAGCACAGAATGTAAAAAGCCTTTCCCTCTTTCCCAGTTAGCGCTTTTTCTTTGGCCACACATTTTTGTGGGAGCGTCTCACTATTCTTAATCCCTGGTCCTTCACACTGTCTGAGGAGGACACAGGGACTGCCCCTGCGATCACTCTCTCTCAAGTAAAGAATCAGTTTTTTTGTTATTTGTGCGATTTGGAGAGTTGTGATGTATTCTCGAGATCCGGGCTCTTGGATACTGCAGGTTTCTAATCCTGCATGCGCTAAACATCAATATGGGGTCGGGTGGGCACCTTTCACATGCACTGCACAGAGCCCAACAGCAGCCCAACACGGGGCAGAAGTGCTTTTCGAAACTCGAAAGCTTCTGATAAAACAAAGACATGTTCATTAAGCACAGGTAAGCTAAAAAATCAATATACCGAAAATAATAGATAATAATATTATTGCATAATAGAGTTTTGAACAGAAAAATGTTACTCTAAATGTGTCACTTTTGTAAATTCTGGGTGAAAGTGCAGTTTCTGTATCTATGTATGTCTGTTTTTTCTAGAAATGCAATCTAAAATGCTTGTAAAGGAAGTACACAATCGTAAATTTAGGAACAGTGGGATCCAGAAGTTTGAAGCCACATTAAAAATGTGAAAAAATGTCATTAAAGCAAAACTGAGACATACAAAAATGAAGACTTTATGAAACTGTATAACATTTAATGTTAAAAGAGGGGAAAATGCAAACAATTTTTTTCATAGAATATGGAATGTTAGTCAAAGCTAGACTTTGTTAGTAAAAGACTTATAATTATTTTATTAAGATAATTATTTTTATTATATCTTGCCTGACTTGGTATATTTTTTTTAGTTTTAGTGAATGACACAACTCTTATCAAAGATATTCATAGAATGTTTTATTTGGAAGCATGCACTGGTATCTCCTAAAAATAATTCTCATTCCTATTATTAAAAGTGTTTAGAATTATTTGGAGCATCTTGAGTCCTTTCTTATAAACCAAGATTTCAACATCAACAAATGAGTCGAGATGTTTCTAATAATTAGCTTGAAGTGATAAAAATATGGTGCTATGCAGTTGGCAGGACTGTTTATCCTGTGACTTTGGCATAGCAATGTAGTTTCAGGCAAAGAATTAATGGAGGTCTTTAGTTGGAAGCACAGGACTATTTTATAATCTAGTATCCGGTAGCTATAGGGCAGATGGCAGCCGTGTGGAGCGTGTGAATATGTGGACAATGGGGTCTCTTGGGAAGTGTGTGTGTGTGCGAAAGAGGATGTGTATGTCTGTTAGCATGTACTTTTTAAGTGCAAGTTGTGTGTGACCTCTCTAGGTCACTGTTTTCCGTTCTTTGAGCCCCACATATCTCCACAACCAAGTTCACAGAAGTTGCTTTTTCTGCATCTGGACCAGCATTTCCGATTCCCAGATGCTGCCAAATCTTTTCTGTCTCAACTCTCTGTCTTTGTAGTTTCTCCATGTGGGGTGAAAGGCACATTGGAACGTGAAAAGTTAAAAGCTCTTGAGAAACGACTGTCTTGTTTTATCTGATTATGGTGACATGCTCTTTAATAGACTGTTTAAAAAGCCTTTCATACATTTTGAGACTAATCGGGTTCAAAGCTCTTCACTGTTGGGAGCTGCTGATGTGTCCTTTCAAGTTAAAGATCTATTTGCTTGTTTATTTTTCGTACAATGTGTCTGAAGAACACAAAGATGGATGTGTCACACAGTGTTGGATTTGAGCTGAGTGACTGCATTCAACGAGAGGAATTGAGCGTTCAATCATGGGGTGATTTTGGACAGGGATTCTGAGTGAATCTTTAAAATCTGTCAGCTGCTTAAACCGGCCATATTTCATTACGGAATGAAAAGATAACTAAATTGATATTCTGCATAAAGTCACTTTTTAGTCCTCCCAGTTTCTTTCTCTTATACAAAATTTTATTTCTGTATCAAAACAAAATTGAAATAATTAAGTATTAAACATTGTAGTAATATTTGGAACATTGAACTAACTGAGGCTGTTTTTGTATATATGGGTGAATGTATATATGTAACTTTTTTTTAATTACTTTCTGTTACTGTAACATTTTGGTGTTAAAATATGACCTGGGCTTTTTTTTTAAGATTCACCCTTATGCTGTGATCTTACTTTGACCTGTGACCTATGACCTGATGCTGTTATTCATTATGTAGGAGTTTGAGAATGCAGAAGGTGAGGAATGCCCAGCGGACATGTCCACGCCGGCGACGCCTGCGTCTCACACCAGTCCTGACGTCTACATCCTGCCTCTCACCGAGGTCTCACTGCCTGTTGCCAAGCAACCCGGCCGATCAGGTGGGTTGTCACCACACCTGATTGTCATATTTAATATTAGTGAAGACTTGTTCATTGTTTAACTTGCCATGTGAGCAGAACCAGATGTGATATCGCTCAAAGTGTGAGGCTGTTAAACATTTTCTTCCCAGTCCAATATCCTTTCTGACTCTTGCTTGCGCAACTCCCATACGAGTTTCACATTCTCTGGACTTAGTTTTTATTTTTTCCAGAGGACATTGTTAATGTGTTTGGTTTTGCTTCCAACCCACAAGTCCTCCAGTGTAAAAAATCCAGAAGGGACCAACGCCCTGCTGCTATGGCCCGGCATACACTTTCCCTCCTGGGGTGGACACTCTCCCACAACCTTGCGTTGCTCTGGGCCTTTAGAACCCAGTACAGCTGCTCAATGCAGACAAGACATGAAAGAGAATGTGTGCTTGATCTTTGTTTTATCTTTGGTTGTCTTTAACCATTTTCTCAATTTTTTTGCTTTGTTTCTTTCTGACTCTGAGGCCCGTTATATGGGTTTCCTCAAAACTATGGGGAGTAACTGCAGCGATAAGACAGTCACTCAGATTCTCATTAATAATTTGTCTCATGTAATGAATCATTGTGATTTGCCATCTGCACTGCAAAAAGTTAATCTTTCGAAATCTCTTAATGATTACAAATTGGGTAAGATAGTAGGTCTTCTATCAGAATATATACCAGGACATTCAGTTTAAAAGTATTTAAAAGAGAAAAATCCTTATTTTAAGCATAAATCTTACTTTAAAATGGTTATGATAAAAAATAAACTTTGCAGATGGGGTAAGAGAAATAATATGGAAGTCAAAACAATTTTTTGCAGTCTGGATACAAGAAACACACACCTCTGTTTTCTGTATACACTCTTTGTAGATTAAATTTAATATTAAGCGCTACATTTCATGTCATTTTTGTGCACATTTAGAAAAACACAATGTATGTTGTGCTCTTATTTATAACTGAATTTTACCACAGGTGAAATCTCATCATATAATTTTTCTGTCGTCGTTTTCCACTTTTCCTCTCGCTTACTTCATCGTGAACCGAGCAAACATCTGCCTGTTGCATAATTCCGCCCCAGCCAGCCTACAGAAATATTCCTCGGAATGCGAGGAATCCACGAGAGGATGTGTGCAGTCAGATCCGCAGAGATTGAAGTCTCTGTTTCTTTTTTCTGTTCACATAACAGCTCACTTCATGAGAGCCTGACAGTGATGCTGGCAGTTAATGCCTGAGATTAGTAAAGGTCAAAGGTGAAGAGGTTGCGATTGGCCGGATTCAGCTCTCAGCTAACTCTTCACTGTTTCATTTACATGATCAGAGAATAATAGATGCAGTGTGTTACTGTCTGACAGATTCTAATGGTCATAAATTAGTTCACCTCTTACTGCTGAGGTAAGTGTCAATGCAGATTTGTAAATTAGATAGATTTGGGATGGCCCTAATAAATATTACAGTTTTTTTTTTGTTTTTTAATTTTGTATAAAGGACAGGATGAAATGGGGGTGATGGGTGGGGCTAGTGGGTGAGAATGGGGTCACAAACCAAGTCAGAAACAACCCTGTACCTCCTACATGAGCACTAGGGTTATGAGCAAACGTTATGAGCAGAGTTATGAACAAAAACACTTTGGGGCAGTTTCCCAGACAGGGATTATATTAAGACAGAACTAGGCAAATTCAACTTTAATTAATGCAGTTTTATTAAATCACCTTTTAAGATTTTGCTTAATTTGAGTTGAATTGGTCTGTAAAACCAGGTCTACTTGTACAATAATGTTTTTTTATACAAACTACCACTAAATGTTATTATACACATAGATATTATTCAATTTTAAATTGCCACAAGTAGAAGAACGAGTGAAAGGTCACTCTAATTTAACATGTTTTTTTGACTTGGAAGAAAGAAGTATAATTACTCAAAATTAATGATGTAATTATTAGTTTTGTCCCAGAACTTGTCATATTAATAAGATCCATCTGGTCTGTTGGACAGGAGTTCAGTAAATTCCTCCTCTATTTCTTTCCAATTTAGCATGTTTTGGGGCCACTTCAGTTCCAACTTGATTGAAATTGGACCAATTCTTAGTTAAAATTTTGCTCAGAAATTTAAATCTTTTGCTAACCACCTATTGCAAAAACATTGTTTTTATGCTTTAAAATAAAAAAACCAAACATGTTTATGTTAAAGTAGTTTTGGAAGTGACTGATATGATGTCACTTATGACGTCAATCATATGATGTCCAATGAGGTTGCTGAAGACCTACAAACTGCCAACCTGTCACTTAAAGTGCTTAAGCAAGCAGTGTTGCCTCAGTGTCTGTGACAGTCAGTGAGTCCGGTGTCCTTGGCTTTGGTAGCATTTGTCAGCAATCAGGCATGTAATTATCCTACTGAGGAGACAAATAGTAGAGGTTAATTTTTATTTTTTTTCCCATCTGATTCAGTGTGTATTACACTCTGGGGTGCAGAATCCACCCTAACACAGCTGCGCTCATAAACACACCCTCATTCATACATGCAAATACTCCGAGGGTCACATCATTTTGTAACAGGCACACACCCTCTTTCTCTCTCTTTCCCTCTCTCTCTCTCTCTGTCTCTCTCACGGACAGACACAGACACACACACACACACACACAGATATTAATCACATCATTAAGAAACATCATAAAACTATTATACAGACTGATTTGCATTACTTGGAAAAATGAACTTCAAGGACAAATACAGCAGGATGTGCCAAAGACAGCTTAGAAGTAGTAAACAAACTGATATGTTTGATAATGTGAGTTCCATTTGGTTCATTGACTCCCCAGTGTCTCCCTTCCCAGCAGCCATCTGGCCAAAGTGTGATTGCCATTGACCAGAACCACTGAAGCCAACACTGCAAGCATGTTCTGATATATAGAAGCTGTGTCAGAGGTCATATATGTGTCAGATATGTACATGGATCAAATTACTCTAATACATCAATTAATTTAGTTGCAACTCATTTGTATGTTTAGAATAAAGGTATTTAATTTTCTCCTTCAACCTCATTCATTCCAAGTGACGGAATTGTTTACATTCTGTTCTGTCCCGCACCCACATCAGACATTTCTGATTTTGTTACCAGCTATTTACATGGTCTCAGGCTAGAAACCTCAGGAATAATAGTGTCAGTGTTTCTACACACTTGGTGGTACCAGGCAGCACCAGTGGTGACAAAGAGCCTGATTCTTCCTAGTGAAGGCTTTCAGCGAGGGGGCCGAGGGTTCGAACAGCCTCTGTATCACCACATGGGCGTAAAATATGGCCGCTGCATAAAAGGGGACGAGAATGAGACACTATGTCATAAACACCTACAATGAACCGTCTGTTTGTCGCCATGATGAGATGAGAGAGAAACAGAAAGGAACTGTGATGGCTTTTTGTGAGATTGTCTGATAGATACGCAAGGCTCTCTCAGATAAGGGGTTGAATGGTAAAGAAAATCACTCTGGTACAGTCAAATATCACTGCGTCTCTCCGTTCATTCTCGCAGTTCTCTTGAATTCAGGAAAATGGTTTTAAATGCGCTGTACAGCCGGACTCTTGTCTTTTCTTTTGTGCCATTTTTCGTCAATCTTACGCAGAACTTTCTGGAGAAGATTTTTGGAGGATGATTTTCTCTGAGGGTTTTGAGGAGACTTTACTCAGCTCTTCACTCAGGCTCAGTCTTACTCTTTGGGTGTGTAACAGAGCAATTCTGAAGTTAAAGCAGTCATGCTCAAGATTCTTGTTTTCCTGTTTTTTTTGCCTTTTTATTTAATGGATCTAACGTATGTGTGCACTGTACAACTGCATCCAAAAGTCTTAAATCATTTGTGAAAATGTCTTTGTTTATCATTGTTCTTATTTTTCCTTTAAAAATTATACAGTACAAAGCATAACTATTTTACTGAAAATGTAAAATATCTTTCAAAACATTTTAGTATTTGATTTTTTTCTTTTTGCTTTAATGACTCTTAAGTTACAAGGAAAATCAGTCCTATATACACTATTCTATATGTACTGTTTCATTTAATATATCAGGCTTGTTTCAAGTGTATGTCAATTAATATCTTAAACTGTTTGTGTCTGTGTTTCTGTACTAATAGTCCAGCTCCTAAGATCGACAGATCTTGGCCGCCAAAGCTTGCTTTACATAAAGGAGATTGGACATGGCTGGTTTGGCAAGGTAAATCTACTTTGTTTATTTTTGCCATAAGCATGTTCTTGCACAGATCAAACGTTTAGCTCTGTTCTTTACTCGAGCGTGATTGGCTCTCGTGAATGTAAAAATGTGTTCCATGCTACGTTACATTTGCCTTTCCTCAGTAACACGGTGCTTATCCTCGCTTTTGATGTTGGGCTCATGTCTTGATTCTTCCCTGAGAGACTTTTAATATTTGTGTAGCTGTAAGTTCCGCAAGCAGTTAATAAGAATATTTGCCACTCTTTCATTCTCATTTTCTCTTTCTCTCTGCTTTGTCTTTCTGTAACACATACACACTCACACACTACCCCAATTTCCCCAACTTTCCATTAAATGGGTATGTCCATCTGTATGTCTGTCTGTGTGGCGGCATGTTTATAATATCCCCATGTGGTTTTGTTTTGTGCCTGTCTTTTGTTTCGAGCTTTTTCGCATGAATCCTGGTCTTGATTTTAAATCTGTTACTGGGTTTTGTTTGTGTTGAATATCTGTATTTCATTGCCTTTCTTCCTGTTTGTCCATTACCTTCCTGTGTGCATCTGTTTGTATCTGTCTGTGTCACTCTGTCCACAACTATGTGTGTTGTCCATTTTTCCTCTGTTTATACCTGTATGTGTGTGTTTCTGTTGTCTTCCCTATGTGTGTTTGTGTATGTGTACGCATTGTATGCGTGTTGGCCTGTTGGCTTTCACAGATACTGTTGGGGGAGGTCCACTCTGGTCTCAGTAGTACCCAGGTTGTAGTTAAGGAATTAAAAGCCAGCGCTAGTGTTCAAGACCAGATGCATTTCCTGGAAGAGGCACGACCGTACCGGTAAATAAATGCATTGTATGTTTGCATTTTTTTCCCCACCTCTTTGGGGCAGCAGGACCTCATGGTTCTAGGCGTCTAGTTCTTCTAGAACTATTCTAGATTTAAAGTTCTTCCAGGTTGTTCCAGGGAGGCTGTTCCTATTAAGTTTTCTGTAGGCTAGTCAGGATGCAATTTTCTGCTTAATGATATGCGATTAAACAATTAGAATGTAGGACAATGAATATTTTATCTTGACTTCAAAGAGTGTTTTGTTTATATTATATAATTCTTTTAAAAATAAGAATGCTTTCTTCTCTCCTAGCTTAATGTGCTAAGACAGACATAAAGCGTTTACAGTGAAGTTCAAAATCCAGTTACATTTATTAAAGCTGGTGCTGCAGAAATAATACATTATTGTAAATGCAATACAGTTTAAAATAAATAAATTGTGATGATCTGGCTGAAATCTCTCCAGGTCTCTACAGCACCCGGCTCTAGTACAGTGCCTCGCTCAGTGTACAGACGTCACACCCTATTTACTGGTCATGGAGTTCTGCCCTCTGGTTAGTCAAATACTTAAATATCTGCGTCTCAGGAATTTTTGTATTTTCTGTCTGCTACTGCTGAAGGAAATGAAATTTAAATTGTATTAAACAAATCAACCATGATATTTTGTTATATATCGCCCCCCAGTGGTTTGTTAAAGAAAAACGATGTGTGTGTGTTCCTGTGCAACAGGGTGACGTTAAAGGTTACTTGCGCAGCTGCAGGGCAGCAGAGTCTGTGTCCCCTGACGCCTTACTGCTTCAGAGAATGGCATGTGAGATCACTTCAGGCCTGCTACACCTACACAAGAACAATTTCACCCACAGGTGTGCAAATTCTCATCTATTCACAACCATAACAGTTAAAAGTTAGTGATATCTGAAACAATTTTAGAATAAGATCCTAACCATCATCCTATAATCTGCATTAGAAATATGAGTGCTTATGTCTCTGCCTGCTTGTCTCATGGTTTCTTCTGACAACAATCTCCTGATGCTGCCTGAGTGTGCATACTCCACTCCAGCATCAGTGATTTTGTTGCCAGGGGTTACCACAAGCAACTTCAGCACCTCCTTGCCAAGGTACTTTATATGTTCCTGAAGGCACATGACAGGATATATTGAAGTGTTCATATAATTGTCATTGAAGTCTGATGTATCTGTTTTACTTTAAATATTACTTTAACTTAACTTAGTAAAGATTTAATTTAAACTACTAACTGAGTACGCTGTAGCTAGCTGTGTTTTTATTTATGATGCGTTGACTTTTCACAGTGATCTGGCTTTAAGAAATTGCCTACTAACATCAGACATAAACGTCAAGATTGGAGACTATGGACTAGCGCATAGCAAGTACAAAGTATGTAAACATCAGTTTGTCTTTATGAACATCTATATGTCTTTATCATATCAGATACAATTTATTAAAACAAGGTCTTTGTTAATAAATTACTTGCTTTTCACTTATTGAGCGGAAGTGTTTTCCTAACATACCACTCAGTTTTCAAATCTTCTGCTTAAGGATGACTACTTTGTGACACCAGACCAGACCTGGATTCCCTTACGCTGGATTGCCCCTGAACTAGTGGATGAGGTTCATGGTAACCTGCTGGTTGTAGATCAAACTAAGGAGAGCAACATCTGGTTAGTACCTTTACAAGAAGTGACAGGAATAACATAGTTCTAATATAATGAGGCTTATATTGAAGAAATATTATAATATTTCATTGATACAGATGTGTTCATTATTATTTATGAACCATTATTTAGTTTACAGCTAGCAGAATACCTTGTTTCTGTGTATTTAAGGTCACTTGGAGTAACCATCTGGGAGCTGTTTGAACTGGGCAATCAGCCATACCGCCATTATTCAGATAGGCAGGTTCTCAGCTATGCTGTGAAGGACCAGCAATTAAAGCTGCCCAAGCCTCTCCTAAAATACCCTCTTGCTGACCGCTGGTGGGTTTCTAATAATCTTTTCACTTGGCATTGCTCTTCTTACTCATTTCTTTATCTAAAGCCTGATTTTACTTCTTTCAGAGTGTTCAAATTTGTACCCTGTCCTTTGGCTGGCATTTAAAAAAAAACTTTATTTTGTTTTTAAAAAAAAGCTTTATTTTGTCTTCTCAGATGAACAAATTTTGATTTTTTTGCAAGTTACTGCCTACATACTATAGATTCATATTTATTATTGTGTGTATGTGTCATCAGGTATGAAGTAATGCAGTTCTGTTGGCTTCAGCCTGACCAGAGGCCTAATGCAGAGGAAGTCCATCTGCTGCTTAGCTACCTATGTGCCAAAGGTGCCAGTGAGGCAGAAGAGGACTTTGAGAGACGCTGGAATTCTATGAGACCAAACACAAGCCATTCTAATATACATGGAGCAGGTGCACTTGCAATTGACATGCCCATGTCATCTACTACGTCCTCATTCCCCCTCCTAGAGCAGTTTCCCACTGGAGATGGCTATCACTCTGAATCTGGTGACGACATCCTAACCGTAACCGAAACCAGCCATGGCCTTAATTTTGAGTACAAGTGGGAACAGGCTAGAGCTGAGCAGCACTACCATTCCTCATCCACCACTGGCACACTTGGTCAAGGTAACCCCCATTGTCAAGAGGTCTTCTACCCTCCAGGGGGAATGGTGGGGGGCTGTGCCTTAGGGGTTTCTCCTTCATACTATGAACCCAAGCAACTGCACACCCCTGGTGTGGTCCCAGTTCTAAGTGCTCGTAGTCCATCAATGAGTAATGAGTACTACATCCGTATTGAGGAACCCATACAAAGCAATATTGATATGAACTTCACCATGTGTGCTTACAGTCCAGAATTTGGAGGCAGTAATAGAAGCTTTCTAACAGGTAGTGGAGACTCAGGGGAGTGTATAAATTGCCCCTCCGAAAATAAGCCAGACATATACTGGTCAGCAGAGGTCCACAAATGTAGTGCCTATGATTCAGATACCAGTCCTGCTATGTCTCTAACAATGGAGCCTCTTTTAGGCCATGGAAGCCCTCTCAGACCATGGGAGTCTGGTCACTATGTCTCATACAAAGACAGAGATGGAGGATACTATTATGAACCATCACCCCCCCTGAGAAGGGACCATTACCTGATAGGAGACTCAACACAACCTCCACAAGAGAGCTGGGGGTCCCGAAGCTTAAGACAGGCCCTTGGGGAACTGGAAGACCCGTTAGGGGTTTCACCATCACTCAGCAGTCCTCCACAGGGATATTCTGATCCATATTTGGAGAACATTCAAGGTGCCATTATAGGAAAAAATGTCACAGGAGGATATTATGACATGATGGGTTCTTTGAGAAAGACTATGCCAGGCAGTCACTCAGTTTGTATTGACATTGCTTCAGGTGGAGCTATATTTGTAGGGCAAGATGACAGTGACTCAGAAGAAGAGGAGGATATATTTGTGGAAAGGCGAGGAAGAAGCTGGTCCACTGGCAAACAAGCTAGCAACACAAGGCCATTGTGTCAAAGGCAGGTGTCTTGTCTGCAGGATTCTTATGCAGACTTCCACTACACTATGCCAATGACAGATGTTGAGGATACATGGCCAGAAGATGAGAGTCTGCCATATCACATGACCAAACCAGTTGACTTCTTAGACGCAAACACCAAAAGTAACACTTGTTTGGTTCATGGGAGACATGTGTCTTCAAACCCTTCACCTGAGTGCAGCTCATATCTACACATGTGCCATGAACCCAGAGAAGCTGAAGTATATCCTGTTCCATGCTGTCAGGCTTTGAGCAGTTCACATTTTGTGGACCCCCTAACAGGGGCACTTGTAAGAAACTGTTTCATGATTGATTGTGTTCCGGGGAAAAGCATTGGGTTGCCCACAAAAGACCAACACCTAGGCCAAGCACCTCTATCTGCTGGAAATATTGTCTCCAAAATAGAGACATCAAGGGAAGGTGTCAAACAATTTGACATCTCAGATCACTATGTGGATATTGCAGTAGGGGGCACAATCTGTAAACAAGAGAAAGTTTTGCATCAAGATACAGCTCCAGCAGACTCCAACATTAAAGCTGTTGCAATCATTTCACAGTTGGAGAAAACCCCAGCTGAGCTACCCAGTTTGGAGTCAGAGTCAGAACTGAGTAAGACGGTAGACAGTGGCGTGGATCGTGGGCGGTCTAGTATCAGTCTGGTGGAGATTGATGACTGTAGTGATGATGACATCACTGATGTAACCTCAGGGATTTTTGGTGACTTCACAGTAGAAGTGGAAACTGCTGACTACACCAATCCAACATTTAAGTCATTACAAAAACAGATTGGTACCCCAGATTCAATGGATTCCATTGACATACCATCTACAGCATGTTCCAGTGAGACACTCAGTCCTGCCTCAGTCCATCCATCAAGCTCTCCAAAGACTGTAGACAGTGGCTATGACACAGAAAACAATGAATCTCCAGAATTTGTCCTAAAGGAACCACATGAACTACAAGAGTCCAAAGCTTTAATCCAACCAGTGGGAAAGGTAACATCTGGGACTTGCTTTGCTAGCAAAGAACAAGAGCTTAAAATAGGAGATGCTGAGCAGCTTGTAGAAGAGGTTAATGATGTAATTGCTATGACAACATCTGAGAGCAGTGATGGAGAGCTGAATGCACTGAGTGATAAAACTCCATACAGAGATTCAGCCTATTTCTCTGACTATGATGCAGGCAAAGATAAAGAAAGCGAAGAGGACATCAATGAACTGGAGGATCAGAAAGATGGATCAGAGGAAGTTATAAATAAAGAGGAGCTACTTTCTCTACATAAGACAGATGAAGATGAATATCTTTTGCCAGCAACTAAGGAAAAAGAGAAAACTTTTGAACAGTCTGAAGATATAACCTCCAAAGTTCTGCGAGAAGTGGACAACAGTTTTTCTGCTTATGACCCTGCCATCTGTAGTCCATCTCTTTCATATTCTGAAAATGAGGTATCTACTATAACAGATAATATTGATGTTGAAGATCTTGGGATAGATTTAGATCATTCTGTAGAAACTGAACAATCAGAATCCCAAATATATGATTCAAATGCCTCCAATGCAAAAGATTCTTTAAAACAAGTTGGTACTAAGGAAAGTCTAACTCTTGACCCATCGGCACCTGAAGATGATGTTGCAAACACTGTTTGCATTAATGAGTCCATTCCAGAAGTTCTCATCACTGATGAGAAGGACATAGTCAAAGATCTGGGTTATAACATGAGGTCCCAGGAAGAACCAGTGTCCCAGAAAGATATCAAGGAGAACGTTGTGGAGCTTGAGGCAGAAAGGAGTGATTTATCTGATTCCTCCACTCAGGAGGAGCTAGAATCTAGGATTAAAGATTCTGAAGAGGGTGGACATAAAAGAAGCTCCACACGTTCTTGCTCTCCTCCCCCTCCGCTAGAGGGACGAGTTTCTCCCACAGATGGAGAGGAGGCAGATGAGGAAGATGGTGATTCTGAGGACAGTGATGAATCGGACGAGGAGCTGCGTACATACAGCATTCAGGAGCAAAGTGAAGAAAGTGAGGATGAAATCCTACCTGTACCTATTATTGTGAGTGACTGCAGTGATGCCCACAAACTTAGAAGCCTATTGAAGATGCCAACTCTGTCCAGTGATTCACTGTGTGATGAAATGGAGAGCAAAAAGAAGGTGGTGTCCTTCTTTGATGATGTCACTGTTTTTCTGTTTGACCAGGTAAAACAAAAGAACAATAATAATTGATTCATTGTGTTTGATAACACTTCTAAAGTTAAATTTGTTTCAACATCTATAGGAAAGCCCAACCAGAGAGCTGGCAGATCACAGCTTTCCCCTTAGTGGAGAGTCAAGCAAACAGAGCACAAAGAGCAAAGCCTCAAACCAGCAGGAAAAGGTCAATATCTCTGATGATTCTTCTGATGGAAACATCTCAGAAGAAAGTAAGAATCCTGTTCCTTTGATGTTTGGGCTGAACAGTTTTTTAATATGTATAATGCAACTATTTACCCATGTCTTGTTTTGATCTCAGGTGCAGGGTTTGAATGGGATGATGATTTCCCTTTGTTACCCCTTCCCACATCTTCCAAGGGTTCTCCTCCAGATATCACCACAAAGAGCCTATCCACCAGTAGCACTAAACCCGTGGCTCAGATCTCCCGTTTCACTGTCTCTCCTTCCATTGTCTCACGTTTCTCCATTACACATGTGTCAGATTCAGATATGGATTCTGCAGGAGGTACAAACTTAGTTTAAAATTTTGTTTTAAGTTTGCTGTACATTGTGTTACAGGGCAAGTTAATGTTGCATACTGTTTTTGTGCCTTTGACACTCCACACTGTATTTGCACTGTAGCACTGGCCAGAAAAGTATAAAACTAACGTAATGTTTTATTTCTTCTAAAGGGAGCAGTGAAGATGGGGAAAGAGAGTGAATCATCATTCTACTGCCAACGGAAAGCTGCACCCACAACCCCAAATTGTTTTAATGAGGAGACAAAAACTCCTCAGAAACATTATTTGGATCCCCTCAAAGACTGTGTATCTTAAAGTCAACAAAACCTCTAGCGTAGCCTTTTTATAGGCCCCAAAAAAACACCTGAACAGATACACATTCCTACTTGAAATAAACCATTTAAATGGACAAATTTTAAACAGGTTTGATTTGTAAATATGATGGTACTGGAAATTAACTGTGACTGTTTACAAAACAAAACATTGGATACTGTGGTTAGAAAAGGTGACCCTAAATATAGTTGACAAGAGGACTTTCAAAAACTGAGCAAAATGTAACAAACAAAATGTAACTGATTTATACTGTTAAGTAGCAATGCAGTAGTGTCAGTTTAGGAGAACAACAGATTTTAAATGAGGTAATTTAACTTTCTATAATTAACAAAAGTTAATCACATTTGGCTGCCTTGTGTTTGTCACCTAACTAGGCTAGTATAGTGTTATGGTGATGTGGCAATCTGAAAGAAGTTTTAAGGTTACAGTTCTTTTTCACATTTTATTTTGATGCTTGGTGTATGTTTTATATAATTTTCAGTTTTAAATTAGGGTTATTATATTTCCATATCAGGTAAATGATTTTGATATTTTAGCTATTCCCCTGTTTGGAGCCAAAGTTGAAAAAAATGTCTCACAGAGTTAAGGCTTGAATTCTGAATATCAGCTGTTAAACCCATTAAATAATAAAGAAAGTGAGTTATTACATTTTTAGAATTAGTAAATTTAATGATAACATGCATTTAATGATTGAAAATCATCATACTGTTAATATTCAAAAACATTTGGAGAAAAGATCAAACAACTTATTGATAATGTTTTGCATTATTATGGGGCAGTTCATGGTTTGACATGTATTTATGATAATATACTTATCAAAATGATGCTGTACATGCCTGCTGTCTTTTGAGAGTTCAGACTTATAATCAGGGTGTTAAACGTCTTGGTTTGAAGAGTGTTATTTATTAATGACATGTTTTATATTTCCTTGAATGTTACACTGATAAATGCTCTTTATTATTGTACTCTCAATTGTCTGAAATCATTTTGACCTACTTGTTGGACTTTTTAAATTGACCAATAGGAACGATGTAATCTTTGGATGCAAAAGTTTTACTGAAGCATTAGCATCAGATATTGACTTTGGGGGAAACAAACAAAATTGCTACATCCTACAAGACTGAGAAATGATAGAGGACTTGCTTGCAGATTTGATATAGAACAGTGTACAGTACAGAAGAACTCAAAGCTACCTGCACACACCTGTGCGTTTGACCTTAAGCCTGGCAGCCCGAGGGCTGAACTCCTGTTAAAATACTCTTGAATATGTTCCATGTTTGTTTGCCTGATAAGGCTTTATTATATGTAATCACCTAGCTTAGAATAAACTAGACAACGGTCTGTACTATTTTTGTAATTGATTAAACCATTTTAAACTACTGAACGATCAAATGGATACTCAGGAGGGAAGATGCGTTTTCTGCCAAAGAAAGGCTGGTTGAGAATCCTGTATGTTTTAATTACAGAGGCAGAGATTCTTCCTGAGTATAGCTGGAGAATTGTGGCTGTATGATGGTTTTGGATTGCAGTATTATAAGCAAGAGTGGTTGTATGTCTGTTCCTCCAATGTGTCACAACCTTAGTGAAAAAAATAAAACAATTCTGTTTAACAGGTTTCTCTTGTTTAATGTTGTTCTTTCAAATTGTTATTTTCATATACAACTTACATAACAACTAATTATTAGTTGCGGGTAAAGGCTGGCAGTATAATTGTTATATAACATGTTCAGCAGAATAAATCAAATAAATGCACAGAAAACATTCACCTTTTATACAGCAGTTTTATTACAGTGTCTAGAGTGTATGTAGAGATGAGTCATTATTAACAAAAACTATACGATTATGAAATTGCATTAAAAACCTTCTTGAAGAGACTACTGATTATATAATTTTGTACATTTACTTGTCATTTCTTCATACATTAATTTACATTATAGGCACACACAATGCACTCACTTTGTGAATCCCAATAAACTTTAACCCAACATCCATTATATCGGCTGAATGATTCAACCTCAAGCAGCTGAAGTAACACTGTGTTAACAAGCACCAGAAATATGATTTAAACTATTACAAACTCTAAAGTTAAAGCTAGTTTTTAGTACAGTACTAAATAAATGTAGTCTTAATGGCTTATTGTTAAATTAAGTATATTTATATTATAATATTAAAGCCAGACAAAGATGTCCCACTCTTAGAATCAAAGGAGGCTAAACCTCATGCTCACAATATGTTTCTTTAATTGACCTCTTAAAAATAAAAACACTTGCTAAATATATATTTACATAATATATACAACTTTCATATATACAAAATAAACCAAAAAATAAAGAGGTTCATCATAAGTGATAATCGTTATGAAATAATGAAGTTGATTAATAATATCTAATTTCCAAATGTGAAAGTATAAAGTCCTGGTGCATTTGCTGCAAGACATGAGTCCATGAGTCCATAATGTATTTCTAGACACTGAAAGTCCTAATGAAGGAGTGGAGTTGTGAGGGCTTCAGTAATGATGAGATTATGTTTCTGCTCACAGATGGATCTGCTGCGTCTTTGGCGAGATGTGAGCGCGAATGTGGTGAACAGAAGAGGCTCCGCTCTAAAACACAAACCATAACACTGACTCTTCATTTTAGTAGAGAGATCATCTCATGTGGTTTTGTTTCTAGCATGCTGAGGGTGTTGCTATAATGCACACTGTGATTTTAATAGATTATAAAACATGCAGTGGAAGTTTATGTGCTTTTCTTAAATGAATTAATGAAACCAGAGAGTGACTGATTTTGCATGCCATAACCAAATAAGATACATTTTTATTACATTTCATATTCAGTCACAGGCATAACTGGTAATACTCGTCTGTATGATCAGTCATGTTACATGCATTCAAGATGATTTTTAACATGCTATGAAGTAAAAAGCCAACCTTTAAAACACTTAGTAATATACAGTGGCCCCAAAAATATATGGATATGTGCTGTATATGCTAGACCTTCTCACAAAACTAGCATTTGCTGTTTTAACCAACTGGTCCTAAAGTAATTGCTAGGACACGTGACTTCATCCATTCACTGGAAGAGACACAGTGTAGTTCATAACATTAGCTGTATAGATGTTCAGTTAGGTTTGATACCCAGAAAGTGTCCAAAATCGTTTTATAAAATCTGAAAACTCTTTGGGGGTCTCTGTATTATTTACACATTTTTAATGATGAAATTATTATAATATTAATGCAGTAGCATGCAATGTTTTGTCTATTTTCCTCAAACACCAGAGTTTTAGAATTTGAAGAAAACCATTTGCTCCTTACAAACTAAATTCCCAAAGGCACATTAAACCTATGTAATCCACTGCTGTATACATGCATGTATAAACATTATATATGTATGATGTCCTACTGTATAACTCAGATAAACTAACAAAAGCGATGAATACATAAAATTGAGATAAAAGTGTAGCTTACTCACTCAAAAGCGTGCAAATTCAGGAGCCATACTGAAAGAGTCAAAAGAGGCCTGAAATTTGACTATTTGTCTTTAAAATACTATTACTTATATGTTACTTAAAATACTAATACTATTAAAATATATAGTTATCTATGTTTACAAAATTGATTGCAGCTGCTAAATGGTATGAAAAGTACCATCTGTTTTTTTATACAGACAGGAAGTAAACAAGACAGAAGAGCAAAGCAGCTTACTAGACTAAACAAAATAACAGACATGAATGCACAAAACACAAACCTCAAGCAAACATAAAACAGCATAAAATAGGCATTGATGTGCATTTCAAACATTATGCTGTCTGAAATCACATGCAATTAATTACAGTAAGAGACCAAATTTGGGCCCACTTGGCAGGTGTCACCAAAACTGGATGTGCAGAAATACAGTGTACAAATGTGCATGTAAAGTACAGCTTTACTAAGATACTTATAAGCTATATGTTCAGAATTATACACTAGTTTGTCAGTTACTAAAATGCTTACTGATCATTGTATACTGCATGCTATTATCATCTTTGAACAGCAGTTAACATTTCAACAATAGGTTACTTTTTAACAGGGGATCAATAAAGGGATTTATTGAAGATTTTGAAGGTCTGGTCAAGGCTGGATGCAGACTTTAGAATATTACACAATGTATTTTATATGTACTGCACAAAGCATGTCATCCAGTTGTTGTTTACAAAATTT
>JBAJNP010000004.1:0-58953 GCA_036877545.1 Yasuhikotakia modesta
GAATCTTGAGCTGCAGTTGTGAAGTTCAGGAAGATGGACAGGTTAGGGCTTCTCTCGTCTTTGTGATGAGATGGCTGTCAGACACCTTTGTGGCTTCACTATATTTTACCTTCAGAGCTTTACCTTTGTCTGTTTCTAACTACAAAGACATCTGAGAATCTTCTAATCCTCAAGGCCTGAATGTGAGAGATGTTTTCTGCGGTCAAACAGCAAAGCAGAACTACTGTATGACTTTTCCTTCATGCTAGTAAAGTTTACTTACACAAAGTTGTACAGGATATCTTAAATATAGTTCCATTTCAGTCTGTTGCTTGTATAAGTTCAGCACTGACAACACCATCAGATAAGGCAGAGTTGCTAACCGAATTACATTTGAAATGTCTTTGAAATCCAAAAGTGTTTTAAATTCTTATTTTCCAAAGCATATAAGTAGTTACTATTTAATTAAAGTACAAAAATTATCTCCTGAGGATGAAGCAAAAACAACAAACAAAAACACAAACTAACTAATCCTTTCCGTGAAGAAATACTGAGTAATCTAACAAATAAAAACATCAACAAAAAAAAACACAATTACTCACTCAAAAACAAAAAAAAACACTCAAAAAACAAAGCAAAAGAAAACAAAAAGGATTTACAATAAACACTTCCAGTCTTGGGAGACTGTCTCCCTCTGTGCAACACAAACAGATATACTTAAAAAAAACTTTAATGACCACAAACACTAAATGACTTTTGTAAAAGTAACACTTTTTCCAGCACCTCAGGATCTGTTACTGGTGTAAATTGTGTCATTTTGGTCCCCAAATGGTTTGTCTGATGTCAAAGTAGTGATGAACTCAACATTTTCTGTGGCAGCTTCACCTTCAGCCTAATCAAGACTATTGGGTATTGACTAATTCAAACTAACTTCAACTAACAGAAAAATGCAACAGTACATTCATGGATCCGTATGAAATTTCTTAGATCCCAGAAGTTTACCTTAAGGACTAACTGCTGCAACAAAGTGCATTCAAAATTTAGCAGTATCATACTATTATACTAGTGTCATTCATTTCCTAGGAAACACCTAAGGTTTTGTGGTAGTCTCCACAGGGATGACATTTTAACAAATTCACATTTATCAAGGTAATCAGCATCTTTGGGTGTAGCCAATTCAATTTAAATTCCAAGACTTGAAAAGGCTGAAATTATTCAGATTATTCTTTACCCTAAATATACCCTAAAAAGGAACACCACAAGGTTTGTTTGTAAAAGTATCATATTTTGCAACGTTTATTAACTTACTGCTCCGGTAATTTGGTCTCATCTATTAACAATTAGCTTAGTCTGATAAGGCTTCATATTACAGCCTCTATAGCCTCAGGGCATTTTCAAACAATACGAAATAAGGCAGACAATGAATAGAGAACAGCAGGACTGTGATGAGACTGTGATAAACATCAGCTTGAAAATAACCCTGTGATATTTAGTCTAATTTGCAATAGCCATTTAGCATTAACTCCACAACATGACACTTCCAACAATAAACAGTAAAATAATTAAAATACTGGATACAAAACTGCAATTTGTCTTTTATTAGGCTATATTTTGAAGACCACAAAAAATTAAAGTAACTTGTAAAATGCCAGGTACAAATTTATCATAAAACTCTACAGAGCTAATATATAATACCCAATGGTGGATAATCATTGAACTAAATTAAATTTGACCAAAATAGGAAACAGGAGACTGTCATTCCGGAAAACACTGTTAACATTGTCAACATTCCTGGAGAAAGCAAGGTCAGGATAAAGCAAAGCAAGAGGAACCGACATGAAAGTGTGCTTTCTACCTCCTGTAGACAGACAATCAATTTCAAATGTTGTTTATGTTTCTCAGAAGAGCTGCATGAGAGTGCAGACTCCTGCATGTGAGAGGAATGGATATAGGCCTGGCATTTAGAATGCATTGCATCATATTATTTCATAATCTAAGCCATGCACGTCTTACGTTAAAAAATCCGCGAAAAGGAGTTTGGTTTATTTTTTATTCAAAGACGTTTCATCCGAACAGAGCATGAAGTAATTCCTTTGTGGCAAAAATTCATGAATACGAGTTATGAACTACACCTCATAGACAATGACGGCGCGCATAACGCCCCAAGCCACATCTTTAGAGAGTGAGCGCATGAAGCAAAACACTTACATCCTCGATTCATAGCAGGCGGGTGGAGTGTGGAGGTAAATGAGTCACTGAGTGGTGCCACTCTTAGATAATGGCCAAAGCCCACTATGGGAGCGCAAGCAGAAAAAGGGCCAATAAAGAATTATTAAATGGATTTTCATCTTTCTGCCAGCACAAATGGTTGCGGTGCCAGGCTTCTCCCAGCGGTACCTGAGAAATTATATGCAGCGGTCCCTCCAATTTCAATATGACAATGCCGACGGCAAAAGCATCACGTCCCTCGCCGCTGCGCCACAGATACGCTGAACTTCCTGACATAAGCTTGATGATCCAGTTTCAGCTGGTTTTTAATTAACCCGGGGGTCAGATCTCAAAGCACACCACTTTAGGGAATTTTACTATCTAGATGAAGGGCACTTAGATACATCCACAGATCACAGATGCAGGAGATATTTAATTGACTACCCTTATGACACTCTAGAGAGCCGGTTAAAAAAAATATATGCGCTTCCATAATGACGAATTTCAGAAACAGCATATTCATTTTAACTAATGCAAAAGCATAAACAAAAGTTCCATACTTTAAGTGAAAAAAAAAGTGTTCAGCATAATAATAATAAATGCTCCTTTTAAAAGTATTAATAAACAACAATATTATAGCCCTGCTTATTGGAACGGTTCATCAAAGTCAATGCTGTTTGAACCGATCAAAGCAGTTAGCTGTATTTCATGTTACCGTAAATGGGTTAGTTTGCAGAACAAGGTACAGAAGCATGTCTACATCAAGCAGTCGTTAAAATCAGAAATGAGAATATTTTTGTGCCGTTTTCCCGCAGTTATTAATCATTTATGTGCAATGTCACGAAAAGTAGAAAGTCAATTGGAATGGATGTATTTCTGACTGGTTCTGTAATACGTCTGTCTCAGGTTCTCAGTGGGAGGTGCAGCCACATGTCCTCACCACTGTGGTTCTCCAAAGAGCAAAAGTCTTCCAATGAATGCACTGCAGAAAAACAAATACTGACTTGATATCATAGCGAACACAAACTCCCCAGAGAGGTGTTGCATATCCAGAATGCTCAATGATCTCATTAACCGCTGCCCATCACACTGGGAAACGGAGGTCAGAAGCACACAACACGGTTGTAACCTTTTGTCTCCTGGCAAAATCAATGACTGCAAATTATATTTAGAGTAGATATGGAAAGTGAGACCACTCGTCTCAAGTGGCAGCTAAGATAATCATCCACAAACTGCTGTCTCTGAAGTGTTCTTCATTGCCCTTTTAACTAGCAAATTATGATTAAAAATGACACGCATGCATCTTTCCAAAAGTAGAAAAAAAATCAGACAAAACTGAAAGAATCTTTGTCTGACATGACATAAATTCCAAACTTCACAGATCTGGATTCCTCAAAATAAGCCCTTTTGTATATTTAATGCTCTCTAAACAGCCCAAAACAACAGTGACTCTTTCTCAAACAGACATCAGAGGAACTTTGAAGAGGTGCTGTTAGTGTCGATAGACTTTATACTTCTTTTATTCTTGACTTTTTTTTTCGTGTTAAAGCCCAACCACTGAGAGGCTTTCATTCTGCTTTTGTGTCACAGATGTGACCCACGCTTCTATTCAGCGTCTCCACAGGGGCACGCTCAAATGAGCTCTGTTTTTAACAGCATAATGAAGCTCTCTTCCGTAGCATCATGGGAAGTCTACGTTAAAGGTTGGAGTTTGTAATGGATACACCACAAAGAGGCTTGAAAACCAGCATAAGGAAATTAATATTATGATCCGCATAAGGCACCAAACATGACTGTTTCTTTGTTCACGGCTCCAACATAGAAACATTAGCCTGGGTTGACATTTAGCAATTGTTTGGATGTTTGTTTCTCATCCTGCTAGGTGCAAGTGCAATCTCCATGCTAACAGTTGCGTGTTCGACAAAGGGAAGTTGGGTTGCGAGTGTGAACACAACACCACAGGACCGGATTGCTCTCGGTGCAAGAGGCACTTCCAGGGCCGAGCCTGGAGCATGGGCTCCTACCTGCCCATCCCCAAGGGCACTGCCAATATATGTGAGTACATTCTGCCTCTCTACATGATGACAAGCACAGTCCCCCATCGAGCACCAAGATGTAACCTTTTTAGCTGCATGTTCTAAATGACATTTTACTTCCACAGCATCAAAAAAAGGATAAAGAGTAAACCTATAGACAAAGCAAAAATTTACTATAGATTTAATGTATAGCAACAAAACTTAAAATGTTAACACCCTGGTGACTAGCAACTACTTCTGACATGAGAAGGCAAAGGGCCCTGTTTGGATCCTCTTTAAAAAAGTAGTTTAAAAAATAATTACTGTAATAAGTAAAAAACATATTTCATGTGTTATTTATTTCTCTTTTTTTTCTGCTGCCTGTTATTCACTTGGTCATGATTCCTTTGGACCTCTAGTCAACAAAGCTTTGGTGAACCCCACAGGTGTCATGAGTGTCAGAGACATGGAGTTGCCCCCTGAATAAAATCAAGTGTAGTGGTCACCTGCTCACACAGATTATCAATTAATAATTATGTGACCAATGACTAGATTGAAACCTAACATTTTGCTAGTATGAAACAAGAGATATTGCTTCTCTCTAAAACATTATCTATTGGTGTTATTTACGTCCATTGCTAATTTCAATATGTAAGTGTTTTACACACTGTTAAATGTTGTATTTCATAATACCAGTTTTGTTTAACTAATTGTACTTCCATATGCAAATTTTAACCGCCCCCCTCCCCAACAAACTGCTCCTGGTCTAAGCTCCAAAGTCATTATTTTGGGGTTTTGGATTGTTTGATGCTTCTCCCCATCTCTGAGGTAGAAACCATTCTGTCCTATAGCTATGTTGCCGCTGAGTGGTGGAACATCTGTCAAGTTCTCGGCCCAAGGCAGGGGGCTCATTGCCCTAATAAATCTAATGAAGGCAGTAACTGTAGCTCAGGGACAGAGAGAGGCTCAGCACTGTCCAGATGGCGGAACTAGAACCCCATGGCCCCTTGAGTGCAGGGCCACTCCAAACTAACTCAATACCATCAAGCATAAGCCATATACTTCGGAGTCACACCCAAAAGACATTTTACAACTCTGTACTTGGTGAAACGCATCAACTTTGATATTTCAGCTTATGAATATTCGCCTCTATATTCTCAACCCTGCACAGTGATGTACGCGTGATCTTTCCTGATAATATTAGATTTGGTGCAGCAGAAGTGCTTTTCTATGTGTGCGTATGTGGCGGTACAGAATATTTTATGTATGTGTATACGTGCTCTAGGAAGGCTTTAATATAGCTGTAGCCTTTCCCTTCCCTGTTATGAAAGGCCCTCATAATGCAGGGCCAAAGCTCAGACTGACAGCCAGTTATTAAAAACCCAATACCAGGACACATCTGTGCCAAACAGAGGGAACCAAGGACCAGCTATATCAAACACGTTATTAGCACCTGTTTTGGCAAGAAATTCACAATTCAACAGGCTTGCATATGAAATCAAAATAACATTATTGCCCCTGCAGGTTTGTGAAATCAATACTTCTCCTCTGTCGCATCGTCCCCCTTCTCCACAAATGAGTGCAAATCCGGCGCCACGCCACTTCTCCTGCGCAGCTCGCATTACATGTGAGGTTATTAAACATATGGCTCTCGCATAAAGACAAATTTGCTGAAAGTGCAGAATTTAATTAGGCTGTAATAGCTTTCATCTGTCATCAGGTCTTCAGCTTTGATCATGATAGCAATTTATTTATGTTAGAGATGGGCAGGTATATAGCTGGATGTAGATATATCTCTGGATGTGACCCTGTGTCTAATAATCCAGCAGGAAATGAAATCCATGCCTTTGCCTGGCGGGATGGGAAGGGAGGAATATGTTTTGTCTGAAAGTGAAAGCATCCTGCTGTGCTTTTACACCAGCTTTCCACTGCCACGTAAAATAGAGGAGCAATCTCTCACTCGACTACATGTATAACACCAGGCTGAAAGGACACAGAAAAGCTCTTGGTAATCTGCAATAGATAAATAGTGGGAAAGTATTACTTGTTTAATATATTAGTGCTCCTTGAACTATAAACAGTGGCCTCAGAAAGTACTTAGATAGTTAAGACAAACAAATGTGTCAGTGTTATTCCATTAAATAAAAAAAAACATTAACCAAGAAATGGCATTTATTAAAAAAAATATTTTTTTCTAAATTGCCAATCAAGAAATTAAAACAACAAAAAAAACTCACAAAGACTATCTCACAAAAGCAATAAATAAATGAAACACTGTATAATGTTAAATTTGAAGTCCACTCTCTATACTTGTATGACAAACTACACCTCTGTTTACTCTAGTAGGACACTTTTCCAAATTACACTACTGTAAAACTAGTCAGCTAAATAATTTTCTAAGACAAATAAAGTCAGTTGCAATGACATTTATGCATTTAGTAGCATAACTTGGGTGTCAAAATACTTTTTGGGGCCATTGTAGTTGTCAAACTTACTGTGTTTGAAAACTTGAAAACAAATTATCAATGCATGAAGGCAGACGTCTATGCTTATGCATGTGTGGCCGCCTTTAACCAAACACATTTTTAAGATCTTGATTGTGCGTGCAGAGGAGGATTTTCAAATCTCTGCTCTTGTTTGCATGTTGTGTCCCGTGTGGGAAGAACAGGTGCTTGAGGAGTGAAGAATTATGTGTGTTTGGTACTTTTGCGATGAATAAGATGCGTGTTGGTTTAATCAATGCGCATTGAGCTCATCTACCAGCTGTCCACTTCTGCCTGTTTTTCCAGGCTTGTCATTCAGAGCTCAGGTGAGCAGAATTCTAAATGAGCCCTGTGTCGCTAACTCTGTAATGAGGGATGATGAACTACGAGAGCTGAGTGTTTGCTCTCAGCACAAGAATCCAGCCACACCCGAGTCTGAGCTCTTTTGGCAGCAAGAAAAACAATAATCCGCCAATTAAATATCTGCCTAATTATTCACAGCTGCCAGGTCAATCATTTTACAACAAACACAAAACCTTACAGCATTAAGTATCAACTATCACAGCAGTCCATAGTTTTTAGCCATTGCATGCTGGGATATTTCATTGTAGCACTAGAAGGTATGTTATTCGTGTGAATTTGCTCTATAAACCGACTGAAATGCAGAACATAGCTACAACAGCTTAAATGTCAGACCTGTTGCAATATTTGGTAATATTTTGAAAATTAAAACAAAATATGATCTGAAGGGCAGAAAGGCAAATTATTTATTAAAGTCTCTTCTGTTCTCAACTAACAGCACTGTAGATTAATGAATTATTAAACAACATGAATCACTTGTAACCTATATGTTACAAAATAACATTCAAATGTAAATGTGCTTTTAGACAAACATTTTTACACAGAAATGTAAGCTTTCCCTGGGCTTTTGGCAATGATTATAATAAGCAGTTCTGGTTGCCACAGCTGAGTTGGAGAGACTGGCTAAAATCATACATTTGTTTGCTTTTGTTTCTCTGCATATGAAACGTTCTCACTGAAAAGCTAACGCTGTAAGCAAAAAGCATCACAAGTTTAACTAAGACACTCAGAGGCCGAAAGCCTTACAGCTTCTTGTGTACATGTAATATTATTGATGCTAACCTGAATACTCTGTTTTCTTCAGGTATCCCAAGCAATCTTGGCACCTCAGGTGAGTTTTTCACTTATGCTGTACAAGACATTTCCATTTTATTTTCTGTTCTGTCAAACAATGAAAACAGAATTATGATACACTTTCAGACATTCTGATTTATGATGCTCTTGTCCTGCATGAACACACAATTGATATAATTATTCATATAGCAGTCATCATATTACTACTGTACATGTTGGACAGAAGCATGTAAAACCTGAATGTGCACACTGGATTTAATTAATATAACGCTTTACAATGAAAAACAAATGCAACAATAGTTTAACTTTATTTTTTTGCTTCAATGAAGTTCGACCAAATTCTTCTTCACTCGGAGCAGCGAACCGAAATCAAGGTAAGATCTCCAGATCGACTACCAAAGGTTCCATCAAGTGTCCGTATCTTTAAACAAACAAAGCTTTGTTTGTTTTTGTCTTTGATCTTGTCTGTGGTTACAGTCTAACCTCAACAACTCCACAAGCTGTCCAAGAAAAGCGATTTCAGTCGGTATCTGCAAACAGTTTGATTGATGAAGACAATGAGATGTGTATAATCAGAAAACACAGTCTGATAGCAGAACAGCTTAGACACTGGCGCTTTTATGGACGTTAATGTTGTCATATTTAAGAAAAGGGGATTGAAATGCTGAAGGATTCAGCAAACCCCTGCTGATTCTGACTGACAGAGAGCCGTCTTGTTTCTGTCAGGACCAGAAGCAGAACAAAACAGAGGATTGTGGGATTGTGTCTGCTTGCAGCACACCCACAGACTTTAGATCAAAGCCTGCTGTTCATAAGCAGCCAGTGGATGGCTGTGTTTAACGATAACCTTGTGGATATCAGGGTCATTCGATAACCTTTAAATGTACTCTGATAACCTCATCCACACACGGCTTRATGCAGATGTCATACAGTACACAGCTTCAGCCTCTGCAAGCAAAGTGCAGCTGATAGCATCACACAATGGGCTTCATGCAGTAAATGATGAAAACACTTTTGGAAACTAGCAGAACGAAGTCTTGAAAAACAAACACCAATTACAGGAAACATAGAATGAGAAATTATTGAAAACATGAGAAAAAATTATGAACTGGTTTAATATTTTGCTAGAATTTATGACCTGTATTTAATGTGATAACAATCACGCTCATTAACATGAGGGGGTTTAGATACAGAATAAGTAATTTAATAAACAGTGAAACTTTGGATAGTGCATCAGTCATTCGGATAATTTGGCTAATTATACTTTTTATACTTAAACTATTATATTATACTAATGAAACATTTTGTCCTAATTTCTTTCCTTACATGTGACATATTTATGTTTATAAGCGTGAAAGAACAGAGAAAGAATAAGAGAAAGAATAAAAAGGACAAGGGAGAAAAGGAGGTGACAGCAGTACATTTATGAACACTGATTTCAGAAACTCAAGATAATCCCCTGAGCAGATAAACCACATAGTGGAGAAACCATCACTCAAACCATAAGACAGATTGAAAGAGATCCACAGGGGAACACAAAATAACAGCAGAAAAGATGTCAAAGGGAAACACCCCTAAGCACTGAGCATATAAGATTCGCTTATGAGTTCAAAAAGGCCACAGGAAGTAAGTGCTAATAATCAATAGAACAAAAGACAGAGTTTAAGATTTATGGGAACTTGAAATAACGTGATTACGCAATAGGCTCAATATTGTATTTCAAAGACGTGGGTTTTCTCATTATAACCCAGACAATATTGGATATAAAGTGAAACTGAAAAGGAACAAAACTCTTCTTTCATTTAAACATTTGAGATTTAAATTACTTAATGAACATATATATATTTAAAAATCTATGTATTCATCAAAATATTAAAAGCTGTCAAATTGCTCCCAAGCATAAGAATACCAAGTGAATAAACTGAACATACTGCAGCCTCTGAAAAACACCATCTTGAGTCAACATTGTCAATCTTAATATGGAATATGCCTCCTGTCATATATCCTGCTGTATGGATTCCTCAGTAATAAGGCAGGGCGTATAAGAGACGGTTTTACCACACTGTGTCTGCAGCTGCTAATGCATCATCTCCTCCCCGACCTGTCATTGAACAGATAGATCTGTTGTATTTGTGCGCCACTATTGCTCAAGTCGGGAGCTGCCTGTTCTGTTCTGTTCGAGTGTGAAAAAGTCAGTGTACTCGACTGAAGCTGTGATACAGCACATGTCGCCCGGGGAGATGCAGACCTCAGACGGGGTTCACACCTCAGTCTTTTTTTAGGTCAGGAGGTGAAGCAAATACGCAAGTGCAAATGCAATCCATGCCACTGTATGCTGCATGTGACGGATGACCTCACACGTCTTCCGCTGCAAAGATGATGACTGAGAGTGAGTGCTTGCGTTCAAAGGGCCCTTGCTTCGTACCCCTACAAAAGAGCTAATCTTGGGTGCAGATGCTGTCGTAAAGACACTGGCTCCATAGGGCTCCTCAGAGTCCTTTTGGCATTTGAGTAATTCTATGCATAGTGAACAAAGTAAAATGAACAGTGAACAAAGTAAAGTCCAAGCCTGGAGATTTTAAGTTCAAATCCTAAAAAAGTTACTATTTAAAACGGACATCTGACAGATGTTAAACCATGCCAGATGGGCTTTTGGTATATAATATAATAATGAAAAAAAAGTATAATAAAAGTATATTTAGTGCTTTAAATTGTTCTGAACGCTTAAAAACCTTTCAGAGTGGTTTATTCATTTGACATTCCCTCACTTTAGCACACTCTTAACTTTACATAAAACATCAGTGGAACGAATCCCATAATTTTTGTTGTGAAAATATTCAAATTAAAAATAATCTAGCATGAAAACAAGCTACTTTTAAACCATCAAACATCTATAAATAAACTCAACCCCTTTTAACTGTCCCTACAAATAATACTTTCTTTAAAAAATTTAGCAATCAAAAAATGTTTGTCTGATTACATGATTTTATTCTGACATAGTTATGGCCTGTCTTACCGTAGAGGTTTGTCCGTTTCAATGTATTAAACAATTAAAATTATTAATTAATTCCACATTGTTTCTCCTTAAGTCATCTTTAATCCATCGTATAAAAAAAACACTTTATCAACATGATTTTTTTTTTACAAAATACAAATATTTAATAAATATTTATTCCATATTTTGGATGCTATCCCTGTTACTGCAAGATTTTTCTTTATTACAAACAATGTAATATAATTTCTCAAAGTGGTGTCAGCTGGACTCTTTTATTAGTATAATAAAATATTTTTCTTCCATTTTCTTTTACACAAAAGGTAGCATTGAACTAATCTAATTTTACTGTGATCTCAGAAGATTGACAGTCAACATTTCCTGATGGCTAAGTGCCTCTTTTATTATTTGTTTTTAAATAGAGTTTCAGGCTTTATTTGCTACCATATTCATGAAACACACCAGTAAAGAAATTCTCACCCTGCAAACAAACACTCCACTTTAATTAAATTGACCGTTACAGTGAATAAATGGAATTAGTTGTTGGCCAAATCACTGTAGATATATATTACTTACTTTGATCAATAATGTGGATATCAGTGACTGCTTTACTTCAGTTTTATTCTGTCCCTGCATCTCAGAGGACCATGATATAGTCTATCTCAATGATGAAGGCAGCATGCAATTACACTCAGTTTCTGAGCAAATAGTCCTGTCTCTCCTCCCAAAGCAAATATTGTCCTCAATAATGGAAGGGAGTACGATGCAATAGCAATCATCTCTTTTCTGGTAAAGAGCGTGTTTACAGGTCAAGAGAATGAAGATTAAAGTGACTTGTGATGGACTGGCATCATGTCATACATATTGGTTGCACAACAGCACCCTGATTGTCTGGAATTTTAACTAGGAATTGGAAAAAAACTTAGGGAAAAAACTTAGGAAGGAAACTTAGGAAAAAGGGAAAAACTTAGGCAGGAAAACGTAATTATGTGTTATGTTTGTTTTCATTACCGAATGATTAAAAGAAGGATCTGACTTCAGACCAAGTAACATAATCAACAGGAAATGTTAAAAGCTCTGTTGTTACACAATAGATGCTGATTGTGTTGTTCTGCAGTGTAGCACAACCTTTATGTTCTTCTTTCCATATTTAAAGGACTAAAGTTTTTTCCAGTAGCAGGTAACCAGCAGTGCAGAACGTTTATTACTAGCTTCAAAAGAAAGATTTGCTGAAAGTCAACCACTGTGTTTTCAATTCATTTCCCATACTGAAAAATGTGTCAAACAAAGATATATTTCCTGCTCCAAATTCCACCTCACACTCGCTGATTAATCATATCACTGCTGCAATATTACAGTGGGACTACCATCCCCGTTGTGTCGTTAAAAGACACCCCTGAACATCTCATGAGTGCCCATCATAAACAATCAAACACACAGCAACCTGATCATCAATTTGATGGAGCCACTTTCGTCCCCCTGGACATTGTTTCCTGATGGGCGGAGATTGCCGGAAGAGGAAAGCGATACACGTTTACCTATTTTTCTCTGCTCCCACAGCTCGAGTTTGCGACAACATGCTCCTGCGCTGTCAGAACGGAGGCGTGTGCCACCACCACCAGCGCTGCCAGTGTCCGGCAGGTTTCACCGGCGTACTGTGCGAGAAAAACCAATGCCAGGGCGACTCCTGCGACGAGCTGCAGTCTGGCCAGCCGGCCCTTCATCCCCCACCCGCTGCTGAGATTCTCCCGCTGGTTGTTCTATCTCTCATCTCCACCCCGCTTGTCACCCGGGGCCTAACGTCTCTCTGAGAGAAACACTTGTGGCCCCAGAGACATTCTCCACAGGGGCCCTCATCTGACTTCCTGTTAGAGGACACAAGTGTCATGGCTGAAAAGAAATGCTCTCCTAATACAAAAGAAAAAGAAACTGAAATTTCTTTTTAGGAAACCACAAAGTTTTCTACTCAATACTATATATGTCAATTAAAGTTTGCCAGAGATGATGGATAAACCTACTGAAGAGTAGAAAAATTGAAAAGGGAAACATACAAAAAACCCTGATACTAATGACTATCAATCTTTGTCTTACAAATGTTAGGGGAAAAAAATCTAATCAATACTCTCTTATGGTACTCAGAAGCCATTCGTCAGATAAAACACTATTATTAACTCAAGTCTTGGGGCTTGCAATGCACCTCTGGGGACAAATTATCTATGTGAAGATGAAACAAGATGTATTCTCTTGACTGCCAGTCTGCCACCTACATTTAAACACACCCTACCAAACTGCCCCTCAAAAGTCTCGCACTGGCCCCTCTCGCACCTTTCTGTAACTCTGTGAAGTCATGCAAAAGCCCTATCATCTGTTTTGACTATTGCACCATTGGTGGGATTGATGTATGTCACGCGTATTGGTCCATCTGTCAATGGCTGATCAGTCAGACCTTATTGATCATTAAAGAAATACCTGGTGATGGTCCACCGTCGTCTCGTATATCATTATAATAAGAGGGAGAATGTGTTGACATTTGTATTGGGATTTTTCATGACAAAGACAATTACAAAACAGCAAGAAGAAAGTCCATGACTAACAATGTGACTACGCATTTCTGTAACATGTACACTATAGGCAGGTCTTTGTGTGTTTAAATATTGCCCTAATGGAGTATCTCTGTTCATTTGCTGAACCTTTTGCTTGAAACATACGTTTACATTCTCACCAGTCAAATTGTACATGAGGTTTCACCAAAGGGCTTTGGTGAGGAATCCTTGTTGCTTGAAGCCAACTATGTTTGTGAATTAAAGATGAAAAATGACTGTTGGTTTATTGCCAGTTCATTACCTTGAAGCATGAGGCAGAGTCAAAATCCTCATGATAGCCTGCTATTTTTTTTCATGAGTGTTTTGAGTGACTCCTGCATGTTTTCAAAGCTCTCTGCAACTGTGTCAAAGAGCCAACAGACTGCAAGCCTGATGAATTAATGCTTAGTGGTCTCCAAAACAGACGCAGTGATTTTGGAAATGCGTAGCACTTTTTCAACGTAAACCTGTAAAAATGAACAAATTGCTGTCTCATTATATACTATTTAAAAAATCAAATGCTTTCATAGTTTCCAATACATGCAAAACAATTAAGTGCATTATATTAGCGAAAATGTAAATGTTGTAGGTCTCTTACATAGATTCAATATTAAAACACTGAGATTTTTAAATACTTTTGTTTTCAAATACAAATTGCTGATTGATACTTAAATATATGATAATTAAAACTCGTTAAAATATTTTTTGGCATGACACAAATTTCATTGCAGATCAGTAACGACTGACAAGAGAAACGTTTCAGTATCTTCTTAAAAAAACATACCTTCTATAGTAAAAGAACAGAATTTAGGTCTGCAGCAATAAAAATATTCCTGCAGCGACTGAAATCAAATGTAAATCATAAAATGAATGAGTAAGAGAGGTGTGTTGACGAACTACGGATTGGAGAATGTCACTCACTGTGAGGCATAACACGCAGTCGTGATACAGCAATCATTTTCAAGTCCACGCTGGGCACTTGAATGGAAATGAAGCCATTCTGAGCCCGTGACACAGAGTGAAAGCGAGTCTAAGGCTGGATAGATTACATTAGTGAGATTAGGCCTCTTCATTTCAATCAAATGAAATCCTCTATCGCCCTTGATCTTAATAACTTTCCTCCCAAAAGACAAGTGAAGATGTCATTTTATTTTGAAGAATAACTGCCATGTCAATTTATTTCACAGTAAAATTGGTGATTAGGCTCAGGTTGCCCTTTTCTTGTCCGCCTGATTTTGCTCAGTATTATAGATGTGGTCAAATAATTAGAGGCACTTTGCACTTCCAGATGGAAACTTAAGATTGGGCAGATAAATGAGTATAAACACTGCAACCCAAAAAAAACAAGCTTTACTGCATCTCATTAGGTTTGAATGCAAATGCTGTCGGAATGCTAATGATTGTGTAATGAGTTTGAATACAAACTCCCCCCAGCAAACTAACGCCTCTGTTTTGACGGACATCGAGGGTCAGTGAGGGAACATGCTGTTTTGTATTCCTTATATTTTACAATCATAAGTGGGGGCTGTATAGATTTCCTTTTGAAAACAGCTTTACCAACAGAGACTGCTGTTATACATTTTAGCAGGTATTTTTACACAATGCCCCTTGATTGAACATGTTGAAAGCTCTGCATACTAAAAATGTGCTACATAATTTGCCCTGAAGCTGTGAATAAATACAGAGACTATTCTTTGTTACCTGCTGGAAAGGCATCAAAGATAGCATATACAGGTATGCCCAAAATCAAGACCATGTTTCTTTTCAATTCCATCTTTTCTGCACATTGCAACAGTGCACAAAAGTCTTCTGAGACCATATAAAGTCTTTCAGCACGGCCCCTATGATATCATTGTGGCATTATCAATGGCTTACAAAACTAATGGCTCGATCTCAAGGTCCCATTTTTCAAAACAGCACAGCAGCGTAAGAATCTGCCCACTTGAGATTGTCCATTACAATGATACTAGGCCAAGATGTCCCACACCTGAGAGGAGGAGCACAAGGTGCATTATAGTTAGGCTGTAAAACATCTTTATATGTCTCCCTGCTTTTCCTGCAACTTCCTGAGCTATTTTTTAAACTTTTAAAGGTTGTAGTACCAAAAATGTCTGCATAGCTCATGATTATCCGGATGATGGATTTTGAAGCATAGTGTTTTTAAGTACAGGAGATACCACAACACTGCTTTAAAACATTAAGCTGTTTCTCTCCAGAATGTGACTTGTTTACTAAGAATGATGCTTCTTTCAGAATAATGGCCACATCTATCTCTGAGGAACAAGACTGTTTCTTATTCATGGCAAGGTGCGATCATTTGTAAATGCAATTGCTCATTTGCTTTTTTTGGTGTTAAAAACTTACCCTGCTTTTAAAGAGATGCAGTTTGAATATATTGCACTGTGACTCCCAAAAGTCTGAAAGCACTATTGAAAATGTTTTTATTTTGTATTCTTGTTTACTGCTAAATTTAAGTAGTTATTTTCTTTTAACCAAATTGTTATGCAAATAACCTAAGGCATAAAGCTGAGAATTGTTCAGTATTTCTTAGTTTATAATACAGCTAATGACAGCATGCACTGGAGCTGGCATTGACCCACGAGTTTGTGCTAAACCTGATGATCCATGTTATCCCAGCATGATTTGAGAATGTTCCAAACATCATCTTGTGTCCCTCAGCAGACACAGGAAAACCTGACAATTTGTACAAAGGAGTTTACAAGGTCAATGTCACCATTTGCTTACAGCTCTGTGGTGAGCTAAAAACAGTGCAGAATCTTTTAAAAATAACAGTTTTAAATAAAGTTCTGCATTTGAATGCATTAAACACATTTGTATATACTTATATATGTTTAATGTATTCAAATGCATAACTTTATTTAAAACTATTTCCAAAAAACAGATTTTCAAAGTGGTCTCAGATGCCTTTAGCCCGCTGTATGCTACACATCTGTGTACAGGCTTTAATTAGATGAGTAAAAGCCATTTACATTTTTACACTCTTTAAGACATAAAATCTGCTTTTCCACCTTCACATGCACTATGAATATTACTGCCTTTGCCTCAAGGGAAGATAGTGTTAGTTTATAAAGAGATCAGTGCTCAGACTCCAAATGGAAGCTCAGCACTAGCATGACTTCATACGAGAGGAGACATGCTAAGCATGTGGAGGTTTCTGTACTGGATTAGAACCGCAGGCAGCTTGGCTTCAGTTGTCTGACCCAGTGAGTGTCATGGCTTTTTGTCTCTTCAAGGTCTAGTGAGAAAATGGGCAGGCTGCAGTCAATGCATTCTTTGGTTTCTGCCACAGTCAGCATCATACAATACAGTTTATTAACTTCTCCCAGGAAGTAATTTGGTTATTGGTAACCTGCAATTATTGGTATGGCTGACTGGAAGCAAATACTTGTTATTCTTATGCTGAAGTTATGTTATCCTTCTCAACTCATACCACTAAAAATCTATCTATCCTAATGTCAAACTGAGTGCAAGTCAGAATGTTACAATCAGTCAGTATGTTTTGAAATTACAGACTAAGATCAGGTTTTACTTTTGTGTTACAATTGTTCTGACCTCATAGCCGACCAGTGACTGCATACAATGTCATTTATGCTAATTTATCTGGCATTTATATTAGCTTTTCACCAACAAACCAGAGATAAATACATATTGTACTCAAAGACATCACTACATAAAGTAACTTATTAATTTGAGACAATATTATTAAATATATATTTTTATATCTGAAAAACAGACTTTGGTAAAAGAAATTCTAAAAATGAACACCCTCCTTTTCCTCAGCCAGAGAGAGAATTTAGAGCGTTACAATTGCCCCAGGCTTTCGCTACGTAAGCAAAAATATGGGTTGTGCTGTACTGTACAGACTACATCACCAGACATTGCTCTGGTGAGCAATGATAACTGCTTGTATTACAGCAAAAATTGATTGAGAAAATGGCAACATTGTGGTTGTGATTCTTTAAATAGCAGCTTTAACAATGCACACATTTTTTTCTTACCGCTTCAGCTTTATCTGGATTACATTTCATTTAATCAGGTTACTTTCCATCCTGCTAAATCAATAAAGTGTAAATCTAAAAGGATTAACTCCCAATGTTGTAGTTGTAAGTTAGGTGAAGGAGATGTGACACCCTTACACATTTTCCATTTAGGAGACAGTTTAAAGGTTTTAAAACCACTTTACCCAGAGTCAAAGCCATTAGTGAATATCTAAGATCTTTTATCACCTCTCTTGCACTGTACATCTCAGTTGTTGGCACCCACTCATCTGTAATAAAGGAAATGTAATCAGATTGCTGGAAGCATGCAGATGTTGTTGTGAGAGGAGTTGGTGTCTTATTCAGGACCTCAAAGGACACAGGTTCAGAGGAAATGTTCAGTATGTATTCTTGAATTATACCTTCACCTTTAAAAGTTATGATAATAACCAAACAACTTGCAATCAGAAGTTACTGATTGAGGTGGAATGATACGGAGCAGAATTTCATCATCCCAAATTAAAAAAAAAAGAGGAGATTTGGTTGTATGTAATGATCTTGTTACTGGCACACACAATGGACCCAGTCTGCTGAACTAAAATAGCAGCTTGGTAAGAATAAAGGAATTCAAAAAGCTTCTGTTTTTAATGGAGGATAAGACTGTATTCTTCATCAACATTGGATATAATGAGTGCATTTGCATATAACCTTTCTTGTAGCATGTTGACAGAGCAACGGTTACTGCAAAATCCCGAGGAAAAAAATCCTAATCCTAACGAAGCCATAGGAAAGTGTAAATGTAGCGAAGAATGTGGATTGGATATTCATCAGTGCTTTGCTAAAAATAAAAAAACACCCTGAACCAGCCAAAACTGGTTTGCTGGTCTCAGTTTAATTAAGATAATGTATCGGGTCTCCCAGCCCTGGCTAAGATGGTGTTTTGATAAAACTTCTCATCATCTATCTAAACATCAAAAGAATTTCCATGAAAGCCTTAAAGTCTAATAAGCTTGACCAGAATGGGAGACAGACTAACCACCTTTTTTAGCAGGATGTAAAAAGACCCTGAATGGGTGCATTGCTGTTTTCCAATAATGCATTTTTACAACAAAAAAAGAATTAAGTACTAAAAAATGCCGAACTTTATATCTGTACAAAAAGTCCTAGTGAGTTTTAATGCTTCACACCCATCAAATAAGACAAAAACAGAAGTAATGAGACAGACTCCTGGTTAAAAAAAAAAATCAATGCGTTTCATTTCATGCAGCTGAGGACTGCAAGATACAACTACTGCCACTAGTTCAGAATGATACTTAGGGTGAGTCGAGACATCTGGGGTTCTATTAAATGATGATTCATCAAATGGGCGCCACAAGGACAGTTTGATAGACACGCCACCATTAATACATAATGCAGTACTTGGGTCACCCAGCTATCAAATATTCAGCAGTTAAGCTTAGCACTTAGACACAAGTGTCACAATAACATGCATTTTAGTCTAATTGAACATTAAAACTGTCACGAACAAAAGGTTTTGTCTTAGTGATTATACTTACACTTAACAAAACTACTGCTCTGAACATTCTAACAGTCTTAAAGAGACACAAGGGTTTTTCATCAGGTCAGATAAATCAAATAAATGGAATGATTCTAAATATAGTTGAAGTTAGGCTGTCTTTACACTACAAAAGGAAAACAGAAGTAGCAGGTTAAGATGTATATACCAGTAGGGGACACAGAGCCTAGCCGTCACATGGGGATACAAAATAAAATAGTTTTATTTACAACAATGTGCTTTCTCTTGTCATGGTTTTGTGTTTCTAAAACCTAGCTGATAACCTTCTTTTATTAGAATAACTTTAAAATCAAAAGCCTACCACAGTTGCTTGGGTCCTGCCATATTTTTTTCTGGATAATAAAGTGAAAATGTTCAATAGCTTTTTTTGCAGGCAAGACTTTAAGATATGTGCCTATAAAGAAAATGACTTTCAGAAAACAAACCTAGCTGAAGAAATATTCACTGCAGTAAAAATGGTGACAACTTGCCTCAGTCTCCCCATATTAAAAAGAAACTAAAATTTTGTAAAGAATTATAAACATGGATAAGTAAAGAATTACAAATCAATGGATAAGTACAACCGACACAGAAGATAGAACAGAAGAAGGATCTAAACTGCTTCTAAACCTAAGGGCAGATGTGGGTCAGGGCTGGCATGGGTAAGTGTGGCTTTTATGGACCTTTATATAGAATTCCCCCAGAGTGTCCTTGACACTGCAGTGTAAAGATGTTTTTACATGATCACTGTTAAAGACCCATGGGGACCATTTTCCTGTACCTCAAATGGGAAGCATGGTGCTAACAACACCAATGTTATGGGTTTGATTCCCAAGGAACACACTAACTGATACCCAAACACTCTGTAACGTGATATAACGGCTTAACCAATGGCATGAGCTTGAGACAGAACTTTGCAAGAACTGATCAGACTAATAACCTAATGACAAATGTTTTGAAGCCACCATTTCTGCATATTTGCATGGCATACCATAAGACAGACGTGTATTTTAACTAGTAGTTTAATGGCACAAGCATAATCTCTGTAGTTAAACTGCAAATCCCCACCCTCAATCCCACCCCCACCAGCCCTCTGGAGCAAATTATTTATGTATCACACCAACAGAGATTATAAATAATATATTGTGCCCCAGATCCCAGTGTCTGAAATAAAAGCATTTATCCTCTTTTGAAAACATGTAGTGGTATGGAAGAGCAAGGTAAACTTACTGCAAGTGAAAAGAGGGCTAGAACATACAGAAAACACATACAGAACAACTTAAACCCAACTGCACCCAACCTACTGTTTGGAGAGAGAGGATAACAGTCTGAGGAAAATATTGGTGTTAAAAAAAGAGCGTGAAAGCAGAATCAATAAAACCAGATGGCGTGAAATGACACTTTCATGTTAGAGGGACATCCTGTCAAGACTGACTAACAGTGTGATGGAAGTGCACTAGATTAGGAGGAACGCCGGTAGGGTTGAGGCTCTATGGTTAAACTCGAATAAACTGATAATACATTTATTTTTATATCATTATTATAATATTTATGATAATACATTTAATGAATTACACTAAAAAGTAAAAAAAAAACTACTCCAACATCTTGGGCCATAGGCAGGTTACACCCTGAATAGATGGCCTTTGAAATTGCAGGGCAAACACACGCACAGTTAAGGGCAGTTTTTATAAAACCCAATTTACAGGCCTATGGACTGTGAGAGGGAAACCAGAGTAACCAGGGTAAGCCCACACTTACACATAGTGAACATGCAAACGCCTCCTGGTTCAACCTGGGCTCGAACCAGAAACCTTCTTGCTGTGATGCAGCAGTGCTACCTACTGAGCCACCCACAGAAATTCACAAACAAAAAACTGCTTTTAAAATAAAGCATATGTAAAACAACCTTCTTAATAACTAACAAAATGCGTTGCAATACATTTGGGCTATACATATATTTGAATATTTACAGTTCCTATAGTGTTGATCACATGCTCTTCCTGCTGTGCCTTTGTGTATGAAATTCCGGACTACAATTCCTAACACAACACAACTTTTTCTTCATTACTGCAAAGGGGCATTATATAAGCTCTAGTCAATTTCAGCAAATGAGGCTGTGATGCAACTAAAGACTACTGACCAGTTAAAAACTGTCAATTCCTTTTATGTCTCCGACTTGTTGTTTTTAAAAATTGTTTCTAAACCACCCACACACGAATGAAAACTGTGCTTGTCAAACAATTTCATACAGTATTTATTATCAGATACATAAAAAAGTGGAGACCCCATTGGGACTGGAAGTTTACGAGGGCATCTGAACTAACTCACACCAAGGTTGGATTGATGGAATTCACTGTGGCTCAGTCAGGATTTGTTCCTCTCAACAGCTTTGATCTTCTAGTGTTTAATTACTCAATAGTGCTGATGAAGTCCTTGAGGCGCTCAATCAGAGTCCTATCAGAAATACAGTACAGCAGCTTTATTGAGTTCCCCCCCATCTATCCCCATCTATAGTTGCTGAATTGGTAAAGGCAGCGCGGTGAGGTAAGTCACACCCATATAACACATAACTCTTCACCCCTTCCTGTCTCTTATTCAACACCAAGAGGTGACACTTTCAGGTCATAGAATTGAGGGATGCTCTATCTCTCTTTCTTTCTTTTTCTCTGAAGCCTCCTGCTGTCAGTTCACACCTTTCAGAAGTGGAGAGAGATAGAGCTGCTTCCATCCTCTGCCAAATGAGACTGGCCATCAATCACTGATCTGTGCTGTGCTATGAGGCCCTCACGGCTCTTTCTGAACATGCCTCAGGTTAAATCTAAACTACTGCTTCTGCTCAGCTTCTACTGTCTTATGATGATTTAAGAGTTTTACTGGGAATGGATTTCCTAAATAGAATGTAGAATAACAAATATCCCCCAAACCTGGCTGTTTAGATACAGAGTGACAAAATAGGTGATACTGCATGTTTAGAAATAGTCTGGTACACTGTACAACACACTAAATCATAGACAGTTGAACAGCATTGAAACACAACAAACTACAAAAAATTCTACATAACATTTCTGTTTTATATACTTTGGGACTCTCCAGCTTTCAAACACATTTCATATACTCATGTCAACGGGTAGAGTACAATAATGGTATATTATATTCTCTGTTTGATTCTGTAATTTGACATTATACATTTATCTTAAGATACAATGCAATACAAATAGAAATAATGGCTAAACGAAACCAAATTGCTATTAGTGCACCGGTTATCCCGAAACATCAATTCAACACTATTTAATTGTATATCACATGCACTCACCTCTGTGTAGGGAATGTGACAGTATATCAGTAGTTTCTGGATCCATGTGGTTCAGATTTCGGCCACCCTGGCGGTTCAGATTATGGCGACCCTGTTCACTTGTTGCATTAACCGCGCGTCTCCAGCGCCCCTCGTTCACCGCAGCGCTGTATCGGCCATGTATTTTTAAGCGTTATTATCAATCCACCTCAACAGTGTGAAACTTGATATCCATAGAAATGACTGCAGCGCTGCTAACTTTGCGACTTTTGGCATTAAATTACACCATTAAAACACTTAGAATAAGAGAAAAGCAAAACGGATTTAAAGTCCCAACACTAGAAAGCGTCAATTTAACGCCATTGCGCATGAATATATGCTAATTGACGCACGACGTCGTGTCATGCGTCACTCGTTATACATGCCAAATGTGACATTCGCTTACCTTTGCTCAAAAGTGAAAGCGATTTGGAAGCATGTTGTCTACGTCTTTTGTTAATACATCTTTCTAGTACGTTGTCCCATGAAAATGATATCACTTCCTGGACGGTAGTTGACGTCATTAATGAACTTGGTTGTATTGATAAAACAATATTCCCAGTTGAGCATGTTTTGAAAGAAGATTTTTAAGGAAAAATATAAGTAGTAAAACTTAATTTATTAGTAGTTAATTATTAATCTTGATGAATAAAATAATAAACCCACTTAATTGTGATATGGGCAAACTAACTACTATAGCTATAATAATTGTAATTAATATTATGCTGCAGGCCTACAACTGTAAATCAGCTTTGTTTATATTAATGCCTAAAAAATTGTCTTATGGTTTTCATTTTTCATGTTTATATTTATCATGTATATGGAGAAATGAATATTTTACATTTACATGTTTGATATGCTTTTATCCAATGCAACTTAATGTGCATTCAAGCTATACATTTTATCATTTTGTATTTTCTGGGAATCAAACTGAGCTACAGGAAAACCAGTAATGTGTTGTAGAAATCCCCTTGAATGAACATATAGAAGGTAGGTATGTTTTAACTGAACACAGATTACACACAGATCTCGTGCTTTTTATACCAGCCCCATGCATTAAGTATACAGCTAATGCATTTATTTAAAACATGGACTAATAAAGATGCAGTAAGAAACATGTATGATTGCAAGAATATTTCAACATCAGTGAAACTGAAGTGACTGTAATCTTTAATCAGACATTTTTACTCACCATATGCCCTGCATTTTTAGCAAGTTGTAACAAACAATTTATTTAAATAAAAAAATTACAAGTGTTTTAAACAACATTTGAAACAGATCTGATATATAATCAGTAAAATGCATCAACTGCAAAGTATTCCAGTATCTCTTCCAATAAAAATACAGCAGGGTACACAGTGAAACCACAGTGAAAACGCAACATTCAAAATCAAATTGAAACAAAGAAATAAATCTTTTTTATGATACATTATTAAAATACTTCAAATAATATCACATTGTTATGATGTATTTAATTAGTGACTATTTCTAGGTTACTAATCAAATAACCAAATTCATGACATCAGCCATTTTAACTCTTATGTACACAAGGTCATGTGCCCTTTCTTCCATTAAAGCAGACAGGATGCTTTTTGGAACATTCTCAAACCAAGATGGAATGACATGGATTATCAATTCATGCCAGAATGTATGCTGTCATTACAGCAAAAGGATGACATACTAAATATAAAGTGTTTAAAATTCTTGTTCTTTTTCAATTTAATTTGTTTCCCTCATATGCTGATAATCTGTGTAAAACTGTGTGGAAAAATTATCTCTCAAGTTTGAGCTCCAATGTATCAAAACATCACTGGTACAAGACAAAATAACCTGAGCAAAAACTGCATACAATATCAAGACCTCCTACCAGAAAATGTATCATAAATAAATAAATTGTCTTAATCCATTCAAAGATTTTGACCTCACTAAATGTGTCTTTTTATTTGACAGTTTTCTGATGGCCATTTTTTGCAGTGTATTGCAGACTGTGCCCAGTGGCCCTATTGCAAACACTGCACCATTAACTTCTTCAGTTTTTCAGCTGCATGACAAGAGAGAGAATTGAGTTCTAAAATCAGTGGCAACAACATTCTTCGTTTGGGAGCACCTGAGGTTTGAAAACAGACAGAGCAGTGACTGATCACAGCGCAGTGCGTTAGCCCAGCTGAGATGGATATCGCACCAAACAGCAGGTCTCCTGTCACCGTGCGCTACTCTGAGCACCCTGATGCTAAGTGTTATCCGAGCTGAAAAGGAAGAGGCAGAGAGGAAGGTTTCGTGACAGCACGTCGTTGTGTCTTGTCACAGCCAAACTTTGCAGAGTCAGACTGGCGAATGAAATCATCAATTATAACACAAGGTGAGCGGAATGCACTGCATAAAGGTCGCTGGGAGTGGGAAAAAACGTCCAGCTCATGGCTTTCTCTCTGCGTGCTGTTCCTGAGTTTATGGGAGGTCCAGCATAGCACAGAAATGGAGTTTAAATTTTAAACAGACAGAAAGAGGGGGGCCCCAGGCCCTGTGTGAAGATTTCAGGAGGTGACAGGGTGAGAGGGAAGGAGAGAAAGTAGGGGAGATGAGAAAGAGAGAGATGTCTGGGTCTGGAGTGGAGCAGCAAGGGAGATTCATAACTAATTAAACAGTCAAAACCAACGGTGCCTCAGATGCATCACTCTGCAGGTTTCAACCGCAGTCCACTGTCTCCCATTAGAGGAGCTTGATAATTGCTTCCTACCCTCAAAAAGACTGTATAGTTCACTATTATGTTTCTCAGCCAAAGCCAACAGGTAGCCAACAGGTGGCCACTAACACAGTATAGTGAGGGGAAGAATTTCCATGCTGCAATGCCCCATAATACATTTGTACAGCTGCTTTGTGACAATGAACCATTGTGAAAAGCGCTTCATAAATAAACTGAACTTGAACTTGAACATTATTGACCAACATCCAGCAGTGGTCATTCCTCTTCGTCCACGTAAGTCGATGGGAACCATCCCACCTGTAATTTAAACAGTAATGGTTAATAACATGTGTGCTTCCTGCAGGCATCCATCTCTTCTTCATCTTGAGATTGAGGGTTCTAACTGAGACAGCCTTATATTTGATTAAGACATATGCAGAAGATTCATTAAAAGCCATTCTGTCATCTTCTGTCATCACCTCTAGTTAATCATCCATCTAAATGCACTCAAGCAGATGAAATGATTGAAGAAAATTAATTCTAATAATGCCTGAAGAAAGACAGAGGTGTCGGAGAGAGTCAAGAGCTCTAGTTCAGAAGAGGTGATTGCTGTCTAGAGGGATTGTTATATCATGGATTCCACTAATTTTTATGGACTCTAATGCTTTAGTCACTCACCATTGGTCATTTTCTCATTATATGTGGTGCAGTATAGTCACTGGATGTGATCACACTAAATATAATCAGTTAAGATTAGAGCAACCATTGCACCACACGTACAGCGAAGCTACTCCAGCAAAAACATTTGGAAATTCTTTACTTTAAAAATATCTTGTATATTTTCAGCCTTAAATTGTTTTTGATATTTATATGTAATATTTCTATTTAATATTTACATTATAAGTTTGTAAGAGTGTCTGTTCTCACCCGGCCATTGACCTCACCCTTCCACCATCCATTGGTACACTTGTTATAAATCTTCACTAGGTCGCCCACCTGCAGACAGAGTTCTCGCGTGTCCCTGGAGCTGAAATCATACCGCGCCAGCGCTATGCCAACAGCCCTCGGTGTCAATACTGAGAGAGAGGGTGATGTAAAAGTAATGCTGTTAGAAATAAGGCATGGAGAAAGATGCAAATGGTGGCACACAATAAAACAAGTGAATATGCAACAGGATGCAGCATGTATGATTGGAAAATTAGACAGGGCACAATGGTGCAACAAACACAGCTTATATAAAACTTATAAACAGCTTACATAATTCCATCTCCTTTACTCAGAAAACATACATGCACTGTAGAGATGGTGGAGGGAAACACAAGGGGACGATTCTAGAATGTCCGGAGGGTGAAATGAATAAGACAGGTGGCTGATAGCTGTACCTGACCAGAAGGGTGAGGGGGAGGGCTGAACAAAATTGTAGCTGGTAGGACTCAAAATGGAAAGCCCACACAGCACTGGAGCTTAGGATCCAAGCAGTGGCAGAGCAAGAAAACAAGGAACACAAAAACCCAGAGAGCTTAATAGAGAAATATTCCACAAAACAAAGACAAGCTGAAGCTAAAAAGAAGAAATTATAGAAACTCTGTAAAGCATTGGAGAAATGAGCACTTATATATAATCTTAAAATATACTAAATAAGATATTGCATAGGTTTACAAAATTTGAAGAATAAGTCAGAATACAGAATAAGTCGCTCATAGTCAATAGGGTAGCTAGTATGAATTTAGAATGTCATAGGGCTTTCTAACAGCAATTTTCATTTGTGGTTGAACTATTCCTTTAATTTCAAGATTTGTGTGATACACCTTTTGCCCTAGGCAGCGTTTGCCAGGAACACACAAATGTGTAGCGTACTTGGCCCTGTCACTAACCCAGCTGTGATACCACTTATACAGAAAAGGAGTCCTGTTACCATCTGAATGCCCATCTGAGCATCCAGGGCTTTGTTATATGTAAACTAGCAAACGTCAAATCCACAATATGTTTGCCTGCCTGCTTTGCATCTCCTCTGGGGGGACCAAGCGTTAGACAAAGTGCCAACTACTTTTCCCTATGACACTGTCACACATACTGAATGTACCACCAAAAAATCTGCCTACAGAAATCATGTAGCTAATCACAAGCTCGATCCAATCACTCGGATTATACTTGAACTGAAATCGATGCAATAGCTGTTTTTGTGTAACTTCCCCCCACATTAGTCTATCAAACACAAATCTGATATCTACCTTTGTGTTTGGTGTGTTTATCAAACTCTGAAGCCTGCAGATGTGTCACACCGCCCACACATCAACTGATCTGTTGCTGCATTCGTGTGTGTTCTGGTTTGGGGCACATCAGTAAAAGCGATGTCCCAGGATGCATTGCTGGCTCACATTTTCTGCTGAGGTTTGTGAAAGGCAGCGTCACCATGAGTGGCAGTCAAGCGTAAACATCTCTAACAAGCCAAAGATGCAAAGCAAAACAGGCAACAGAAAGGACAAACCAAAAAGCGAAAACCCTAATTCTCATCCCGACTCAATCCCCAGTTTCCCATTCTCTCCGGCAACAGAGCTGTGCTTGTTCTCTAAACCTTTCCCTACCTGACATTTCTCTCTGTAAAATAAGGCAGTTTTTTTTCTGTTTTCCCTAGTTGTCCTTTCATATTACGGTACAGGGACTGTTTTTTCTTTGAGATAGAGAAACAGTCAAGTGCTCTGGAAGGCTATCACAGGTTCCTGTAGGTGAGTGGGAGCTTAGCATCCATCATGACTTTTTTCCTGTAACTCAAAGGAAACTGTCATGTCGTGTCAGAGAGATTGCTGGTTCTACTTGAGCGTAGCGCCAGTTTCTTGTTTAGCTGAGTCCCGTTTCATGTCGCCTGCAGTGGTGGCGGCAGAGCCAAACACAAACAGCCATTTCACTGCTGCCAGTGGTGCTGGGAGTGCATGGCCTGGTTTGCAGCATCTGTCTGTCTCTTTGAGGAGCCATCTTGGGCAATAAGAAGCACAGCAGGAATGTACGCTTATTCACAGTGAAAGCAACAAAGCAAAGACACATATGTGCACATGTGCATCGCTTTGCCTGAAATAAAACATCTGTAAATCCCCCTCCTCAACTTTGCTGAATGACACGAAATGACAATTGCTCAGCTCATTAATATTACTTGGGTCATTTGAAAATACATAATTTTTTCTAAATACAATCATCTTTTACTGTTGAACAAACAAATAGTCTAAGTCGTACATCTGTGTACAACAGTTATTTTTCTGGTCAAATCTGAAATAGCACTATGATTGAAACAAGCAACTAAACCAATAAAACGTTTCGATTGGACGGTGTGTTTGAAAAGCCACTCCTTAGAAGCCCTCAAAATATCAAAATTCAGTCTAAGATTGCTGCTTATTTGAACTAGCAAATTTTTTCCAAACTGTAAAGGAGATGTTTTCTCCGCAAGCTATTTTGTAAAGTGCCAAAATTGGCCAAGGCAAAATGTGGTTGGGACTTGTCTGCATAGTAATTCACCCATTTTGTACACACTCTACATTTCCATCCCCACCCCAACCAGTAACACTCAACGTTTATATTTAATCAAACGAGTCAGTGAGGTATTGGGAAAGAACAGCTAAAAATACAGCCTTAAAAGCAAACCATGTCTCCTTCCAATAAAAAAGGATGTGAGTAATATGGTAAAGAGACTAATAATAATACAAACTGAACTGTGTGTATGGTACTTACTACCAGCTCTGTATTCGATTCCACTACCAAGCTCCTTAAATGGCACTTGTAGCGTAGTGTCCAGAGTACGGAAACCCTCTTTTAGGGAGTTCTGTTTATAATATTCCACCAAGCCCTGGACAGAATCACAGCTGAAGTTTACATACTTATTTCAGTTGAGTGGTACAATGACAACTGCTAAAAGAATGTTCATAGCATGTTAGGCATGTCTAACATAGCATGTTTAAAATGATTTTAATATTACTTATGTTATTTTTGGATATAAATATAGAAATTCCATACTACTTTTTATATATGGCATACATCAAATTACCATAATGAAGTACCATGACCAGTTCAACTGAGACAACCTTGTTAATATTACACATATATTAATATTACACACTTGTTAATATTACACATATTATATTGGATTAGATTATGATTCCCTCACTTCTTGATAGTACATACATCACCTAAAGGTGTGCATCAAACACCAAACGTGAAAGTTGTGAAAAGTTGTGAAAGTTTATCATTTCAAAGCCACAGGGAATAAAATAGAGCAAGACTGCGGTAGTATCGATAACTCTGATGGATTAACAGCTGGAAGCACTTTGTCAGGCCCTTCTGACCAATACATTAGTAAGTATGCAAATTATATACAGAAACATGCAAATCAGCACAGGACCTGATTCTCTGTAAAAAGCAGGTCTCTGCAGCACAGTCAGTGACACAGAATTATAGCACCCTGCATATGTGTTCATTCAGTTATGATAAATAAAACAGATAAAGATGAACCCATTGCAGCAGTGTAACTGAAACCTACTTACTAATACAGTCTTGAACATCCTGCTTTCAGCAATGTAGAAACTGCCTTCCTTGGTTAGGATCTTAATGTGTTTCACATTGTTGTTGTACCTGCAGATTGCAGAAAATATCTGTAACATTTCCACAGTTTCCAGGATTGTCAGTCACTGTGTTACACTGCCAGACAGCTCTCCAGTCTCCATGGCATTCTAGTTCTCTTGGGAATCAACTGGCAAACGTCCCAAAATATAAGGATGTGGAGATGCGCTTTATTCTTTGACCATGAATAAAAATATCTGGAGGATCTAAAGTGCTACATAAAAATAATCAAATGTTACACAGCAACCTTCTTATTGGTTGTAGCGCTTCCCACGCAACTACAGATTGTAAAGTGGTGATGAAATAAAGCTAAAACCACACAGCGCATGTACTGGGAAGATAACTCGCTGACCATGTGCATGCTACATGTTAAACTGTATGCAAATTCAGTGATGCATAATGCATTAAGATACAAGGTGGAAAATGCATAAAGAAAGCTAAGCTTTGCATGCAAGGAAAGCCCCGTCAGCCATCCGTCACACCAATTTTATGCGCAATACACACGCTCTCGCTCGCGCATTCATGAAGCCAGATAATAGCCAGACGTACTTGATGCTGATAGCGTACTCTCGGCTCTCCCGGCTCCTGTATCGCACTAGGTAGGTGCTGTTCTCTCTATCTATGAGCTCGGCCTCAGCATGGTGTCTCTCCATGGGCCCGGCGAACCTGCCCATACCAGGCCAATGTATATGCGATTAAAACCAAAAAAGCAATGCTCACCACATGCAGTTATACAGCTCATTTTGTGTCGCTTGCGAATACAGGAAGAAGTGTGACTTACCAAGGTTGGATTGAATAGTCGACTGTCCTAGGAACCTGAAAATAATGAAATGGTTGTCTCTGAAGTGGAACACAGCACATGGTCTTTGTTTACGTACACAAATGCTTGAAAAAATGCTATTACATACAAGCATCCATACATACATCCATAACATACATACAAATATAAGCATACATGTTTAGCAATTATTACAAAATGATGCGTATATGTATGCGTGTCACAAATTTTTATATGCACAAAAGGCACATAATCTGTCATTATTGTAAATCATAATAAATACTAAATTACATCCCAATGCACATACTTACACATGGGCAAGGCTTTACTGCATCGCTGGGAAAGAAGCCGGTCTCTTGTGTTGTCAGAATTTTGCCCTGTCAGGATGCACGGTTGTTAATTGCATTATATTTGCCTTGAGGTGATGCCCCCCTCCCCTTTTCTTTAATAAATCTAAGACAATTAGCTCACAACAAGCAGTGAATCTCATTTAGAGCCACACTTAATTACTGTTCAGACTCTGCCCACGGTTAAACTCTGTTACGCATCAGAACAAAGCATCATCTAGCACTGTATAATCATACAGCTTTCATAACTCCTGAATCATGGCACCCATTGAAAAATAAGCCATTGTCGGATATTGCTGCTCTGAGCATATTTGGATTTATGAATTACATTAGACCTGAATTATGTATTACGTCCCCATGCAGCAGACTGTATTGAGCAATCGCAGGCCGCATGCCAGTTTTAAGATGGGCTCATTTCTTGCATGGTTTCAGCCCCAATTACCTGTGTATTTTTGGATAAAAACAGACAATTGCCCCTAACTCAGTATGAAACAACAGCTGGGAGGTCATAATACACTGAGAATGTTCTGAAACCAGATGCCAAATTTTAGCAGCCTGTGATTGACTGCAAGTTCTGCTGAAGGTTTGACTAAGGGTGTAATGAGTCTTAATCTGCCTCTTCTCAAACAACAATTCTGAAAAAAAAAATCATCTTTCCTTTAGGACTTTTAACAAGTGTGAAATGAATCTCAGAAAAATGCATCTCTGCCGCAAATGAGATTGGAACCCCAAAGTTGAACTGTATTCATGATTTATTAGCCTTATAATGTTTCACATAGCTTTTGAAAGCCCTTTATATTTGTTACGCCAACGATAAGCGTATGATAAAGATTAAACTTATTACCCCATTAGAGTAAACAGTTGGCAGCCTAAAGGATCAAATGAAATTACAGTGATCGATTGCACTGTTCTGGCAACAGGACAGAGATAATTGTCTTCCAGTAACATGGGAGATGGATGCTCAGTGTTCTGTAATTCCATTCTTTGGTGTCATGGGACCCTAAAGATTTAGTAGCCTTATTAACTGTTAAGTGTCGTTTCACACAAGATAAAATAAAGCAGCGATATGCATTATCATTCAGCATGCATTATCATTCAACAGTAGCCCTCCTCGCTCCCCTCCATGACCTGCCTGTTGCGGGAAGAACCACAGTTGACACGCACGTCTAGCCACTGCCTGTCGCAGTCTGTTGGCTTAGTGAATCTCTTGGCATCCATTTCTGAGCTGTAGATTTTCTTTTTTCTGTACCTCTGTGTGTGCTATCAGGCAGAAATGGCCCAGCATAAAGCATGGGAAATCTCGCTAAGTGTCTATTCCCTGCCGAGCTATTTGAGGCGCGTCGGCCAGATTGGAGCGACACTGGGAGGAGGATGAGTTTTTAGTGCCACCATAAACCACGGAGAAAAAGAGCCACAGCGACCCGGCACGGGCCCGAAATAAATAAAACAAGAACAATCTGTGACAAAAAGCTTGAGACAAAACTGTTACGCCCAAACATTTGACTATGCCCTACAGTCACTGCATCTGACAGCTCCGTTCGTTCCAGAGTCATGCACATTAGAGAGCTGTGTTCACTCATTTAAAGGTCTGCTATTCAGACACTGTTTAATTTTCCATGTATGCTATTTATATATTGCACTACAAAGCTGTGTAAAGAGTTAAAAATGACAGAAGATTGATATTTAATACATAATTAAGTATTACAACATTTAAAAAAATAAGACTTTTAAATAAGTTTGGTTGTATTACAAACTAATAATGTAATCAAGTAATTTATGTAATTAATTAATCACTATGTACTGATGAATTAATGAACAATACATGCAATTACACATAACCACTTGTTATGTAATGCTTGTAATGCTACCTGCCTACCTACCTACCCGCTACAGTACCTGTTGACTTTAATTGCATGAAAATAGATAACAACTGAATGTGATTGTAATCACATCTAACAGAAAGGCAGCACATTTGCCATAATAATACTTTCCAATCTGGTTATTGCATTTATCATTTGGTTATCTGAGCTTTTACTGTTTTTATTATATGTATTGTAATGATGCATTTAATCTGACCTGCCACCAAGAACTGTGTGGATCAGCACAGATGACCTCTATGACATCACCGATCTGAACGCTCAGCGCTGGACCACCCTGAGGACTAGGAACGCCTAAGTAGTCTTTGATGACCAGCATTTTTGGCAACCCTGTACAAATATAAAATACACACAAAACATTAACCTTAGCACACAGGTGAACAGAGGAGTATTCACATTATTATCAAACAGAGAGAACATGCGGGAACAAAATTAACACTTTTTAACATGAATGTCAAAATTCACTGTATTATGGTAATTTTTGCACCACTATTCAACAATTAAGAAGTGCTTGTAATTTTTAATTATAATGTACCGTAGGGACGTGCTTCACCTCTGAAGCTTTCATCATCACTCCTTTTTATTTATTAATCACCCTGTTCTATTCTGGTAATGCTCACTTTTCACAATCCAATCAAATCCAGAAGAATTAAATTAAGTCCCACCCTACATTTTTACTTTTAAATACGTCAGAGTTTAGAAATAAAATAGGCTGCAAACATATTTTTAAATATATATAAACAACAATTAAATGCAATAAAGTACCATAAAAAAGATTAAAAAAAGACCATAAAAATGTCATTAAATTGAGAGTCTGCTAAAACTGACAAAGCAGAGAACAATTAGACAAACATTCCCGCCTACACATCTCTCCCCACAGGAAAACAAAGCAACAGTAAAGCAGCTTCAAAACCAGCAAACCACTAAATACAAATAATTTAAGCAATAAAATTGCTGCTCTCAAACTACACACAAAAGTGTTTACCCATATGCTTATGATACAACTAATAGGTAAATATTCTCATAGCAGCCGCTTAGTAAAAGCTTATGAAAATTAATTTCCAATATAACAGAACTGCCTCTGATTCTCCTCGGCCACAGCACTGTGCTGAAACTCTGTGGATATTTTTTAGCTTTAGTTTACTATATAAATTTAGCCTTTACAACTCAAGCAAGTGTCCAGTTTCCAGCAAGAGAGAATGAGATGACACATCTTTCTGATCTGTTTCATGCTTTGGAGCCTCGGTTTATGACTGTTAATAAGGCTATAGAGCAGAATAAATTCGCCCTAAAGCCACAGACTGTTGCTGGGGTTTTGTCTAGCATAAAATGACTGCTTAGGATCCAGTCTATAAACTTGTTTTTTATTCTGCCAGGTGCACAGGTCCTAAAGCAGGCCATAAAAACAGTTGTTCTACATGTGTTGGAGGAGTTGATGGAGGTCTACACCACTGGCCTGGACAGAATGGTTCCTCTGTTACTAAGCTAAGGATCTTAATTTTCCTCATCTGTAATGTAATACATTTATTCATTTGGCAGACACTTTTATCCAAAGCAACTTACAGTGAACTTACATGTATACATATTTTTTCTTATCAGGACTTGCCTTCCCCTGGGATCAAACCCACAACCTTTGCATTGTGAACGCAATGCTCTACCAGTTGAGCTAATTTGAGGCTGTTAGCCATCCTGTTAGCCTTAACAAATAATATTAGTAATAATAACAATATCAATAGAACATTACATAAGGGATAAAGTTAATATTACATGATATATCATCATTTCCATTATATATTCTGTTAGTGCTGGAGGGAGTTAAGTATACTAAGCCATACTCAGAATATGTCCTCTGCATTTAACCTATCCAGTTAGTGCAGACACATTGGAGTAATGAATCATGAAAACACTGCATTCCCGCAAACCATGAACACACCCTGAACAGTGGGCAGCACACAGTAACGTTTTCTCCAAAACCCAGCTGAAATGCCCATTTTCTAGTTTCCCTCACTGCTTTTTATTAGACCAATTTATGTATTTCTACGCAATAACTTGCATCTTATTCATTAACCACCCACAATCAACTTTACCTAGACACAAGTCTGCAACATTCTCCACAGCCCAGCACTCACAACTGCAAGATTGAAAAACAGCTGCATATAAATTGCATAGCAATACGCAGAGATCATTCTGAATGTCTGGAGTATGATGACATTTGGATGATTATGGTACGAGAGAAGCACAATGTTGTAGCTGAAGAAAAGCGTGCGACTACACGTGTGACATGCTAGAGCTGTTCCATGCAATTACAGGCAATCGAGCAGATAATAAAGATAACAAAGAGAACCCAACCTTCATTCTGATCAGCTTACAGCTGTGAATTTAAAACCTGACAGCTTTACCACTTAAAAGCACCAGTGGTTTAAAGGCAATTTATTGCTACTTTAAAACATGTCAAGTAATTACTGCGTTTCTTTCTGTTAAATCAGATAATTAGTATTACAACTATACAGCAATAAATAATGACTCCACATTTCTTCCCACATTTTCTATCAATATAACACACCCATTTCAGCCTCAACGCTGTGTGAAAGTGTTTTCAGGACATCAGGGTTGTTATTTACTCCCTGAAGAGCGCAACCAAACTGCTGCAATTTTAAAAATCAGCACCTGCTTAAGCTGAACACGAAGTTTCCACATTCTGAAAATAAAATGGTGTTGCAATGTTTTTCCAAGAAAATGAGAAGCTCCCCTGACTGTTTACTTGTAATGGCTCTGAGAATGACAACCCACAACAGTGTGTAACACTGAGCAGCTGTGTGCTGACCTTGTTGTGTGTTTGTCACGCAATATATTTTAATGTCTGCCATATAATCATTTCAACAGAACGAATTGATGTTGTGTTAATTTATTAGCAAACACACACACACATAAATATTTATATTATAATTCATCAACATTAAATTTACATCATTTAATTGTATCTATTATTTATCTATATATGTTAATGTTATGGTTTTTTATAAATGAAATAAGCAAATGCTTTTTGCTTTACCAAGATAGTAGGAAGAAAACAGAACAAAAGAAGGGGAGAGAATGATGGGAATTATGACATCTCAACTCAAACCTGCTTTCCTTACAGGAGCACCTCTGCTTTAATGCTTTAAGTATGCACACTATTAAGCCACAGCACAGACACTTTAACCACTTTTAGTCTTTCATGATAAACTTTTAAACCATTGTTCCTATCATTTTAATCGTTTACCAAGATCACACAAAGCCTACAATTCTCTTACCCTATGCTTAACTGTCACCCAGTGGAATGAAACATTTAGCAAGTTTTTAGCAAGTTTCTAATAAAGGATACTTAAAATAGATCACAAGGAGCTAGAAATATGACATAGTATGGAATGGTGCAGGAAAATGATTATTGTGAGAGCACAGCTGCTGTTCATTATCACCTGCAATGGCCACATACATCCCCTTATTCACACACAAAGTCACAACATTTAGCACCCAGATAAAGCTAATCATACAAACAGTAAAATACGCAAAAACAATACAAATTCCACCAACACTAAGCACTTCACAATCTGTATGTAAAAGCATGATAAATGCAAGATATTTACCCAGGTCTTTCTGTTGTCTAGGCGTTGTCTTTCTCTATAAAATATGAGAGGAGAGAGAGGCCATCATTAACACATTACATGCAAAATATCACCTCATTGTAATTTAAACATTGACACAAAGTAAAAATGCAACAGTTATTTCTCTGTTTCTCTAACAAAGCTTATATAACATCAAACTAAACATTATTCAGACCAAAGGCCTCTTGGTGGACAGATAAAGTTATACTGTTTTTATTTAACTGAGTATTTAATGTCTTTATTTGGTAATACAATATATATACAGTGCTATACATTTGTACATCACATTTTCACTTTACCAAATTGAATGTTGGAGATTAATTTGATGTTGGAAAATGAAATCTTTAGCTAAATGTTAGTATTAATTACAACTGATACTGTATTTTATTTAATGTAAATATCATCCTGACATTACATTAAATATATTTAAAATAATGACACAACATATACTTAAAACCAATATCTACCAGTTGCAGAGAACAATATGAAATTATTTTGTAGAACACAAGGGAAAAATGGTTGAGATTTAGATGTACACTTTGTTCCTCATCTTACCTGAGACTTTTGAACAACAGCACCTGAGATTATAATGAGAGAGTAAAGGAATGTGAAATGTGTAATGGGAGTCCAGGAATATAGATATAAAATGTCAACCTTGTTAATGCAGAAGATATTTACTGACCTTTACCTGCCCTTCCGCAGACTCCTAGTCTTCCCAGACAGCCCTTATGAGCCCCTATACCACACTTAGAACACAGGTATCCTTGGTTAAAGATTCCCCTAAAGAGCAGGAAGAGATCATTTGTGATACAACCGGCTGACACATGATTATTAAAGACCCCGTGATTTTAAATTTAGAGTTCTGTGACTTTTAGCCTGTGTCTGTTAACTCTGAGGTCATCTGTATGCTAATGAACTCTTAAAAAATTGACAAACTCGTTGCAGATTTAGCTCTTTGCAGATTTAAAAAATTTATACAAATTGTTAAAAAGCAAATACAATAACTCCTATTTAAAGATCTTACTATTAAATATGTTCAGATATTTTGTAATTTGTAATAAATCTAGTTGTTGATACAAATTGTTAAAAAGCAAGTCAGAGTAAACAGTTGTAATATAAACAAATGTTAATGGTAATTTTAAAAAAGTAACAAACCCTTCAACATGTATAACCTAATGTCATTAACATCAACACATGAAGGAAAACTGCATCCGAAGCGTTTTCATGGAGTTTTTAAATATTCAGTGCTTTTAATATTCAATGCAGTTTTCCAACATACAATCGATAGCGATTAATGGAAGTCTCAGAAACGCCATGTCAGCTCACCTGAGAAGCATATGACAGGAGCTGCAGGTCATGGCCCTCTCAAAGGTGTGCATTCTGAAACGGTGAGAGTTAAAGGTGGCATTCTCAGGCCGAATATTGGATCTGTGGGGGAATACAGAAAAATAATGGCGTGAACTCGGCTGGCTGGAGCATGGGCATAGACATACTAATTGTGCGAGCTAAACTGACTGTTTAAGAGGTCACAGTGAACGGAAGCCGAGTGCCGGTGAAAGTTGTGGCCCACAAGGACTGAACCACACCTTCTGATTCCGGGCACGAATTAAAGCAGTAGGGAAGCTCTTTACCCGAATGACTTGAAGATTGATTCCTGCATCAAGTGAGCCGGGTGCACGCGTCAGGTGTAATTTGCGGTTGAATGCACCCAACAGATCATCACAGTCAACCCCCCGCATACATGCATGTACAGATACATGCACATTTTTAAAGGGCAACGTTACAATCAAATAGGAGTGAGAAATAAAATCTTCTTCCCTATAATCTACACAATTATGGTCTACGCTACCCTTGAAAGTCACCTTGTAAATACATTACACCAGAAAATCTTGTTACCCAACATCACATGACATTAATTGACATTCTTAATTGTTGCAACAGCCTGTCAATCTACGACAACACAGAAAATCAACCTGTATCTTAAAAACATATGCTTTAAAGTTGCATAAGAATAACCAATGAAAATAGATCTTGCAAGATACAAGAAACTTTTGTGGGCATTTTGCATCAAACTGTCAAAGAACAGACTGTGGGCAGCCCATGGGCATGACTTCTTAGGCTATTACTTTGAAACTCACATGGCCATCTCAAACTGATCCAGCCATTTCTTCTTCAGCTCTTGGGTTTTGAAGAGGAACTCAAAGCCAGTCTGCCCCTGCTGGTGGGTGAGGTAGAACCCGTAGCACCACTGCCAGAAACCACAGGACCGACAGAAAAAGAAACAAATAAAATAACTTCTATTTAAATGTCTAACTTTCAGATACGTTCAGATATGCAGATGTGAGGTATTTTTGTAATAAATAATAAATCTAGTTGTTGCATTGGAATAATAACAGTTTGTGGTGTTTGGTAAAAAGCTCTGAAGTGATGGGAGACAGCAGTGAGTGGGTGAGGGAACTGGGGGCTTATTTTATATTACACAATAATAGTCAGCCAGAGGCAACCCTGGGGGAGTGGATACATTCATTACCCACTATTACTAGTCAGCGTGTATGTGGAAATGTGTATTATAGCATTTGTGAGCATTGCCAAGGACTGCAGCTTGCCATCCTTGAGACTATTCAGTCAGATTAAAATTAATGTGTTGAAAGTATTTTTGGCAAAACTTACTTAAAATAACTTTTTTATAACAAAAGTTATAGGTCGTCAAAACTAACACACTACCTGCAATGCTGTTAACTGTAACAGTTAATATGTTTAACCCACTTCATTAAATTCATTCATTTTAATTCAATTCAATATTGTAAATATATTTAAGATGCAGAAAACAACTTCAGACAATTGCAATCACACACCTCCAAAACATCATATGTCAGCAAAGACAAACGCACACAATGTTTCACACTCAGGTGTTTCCAACTAGCTAGAAAGCACAAACTGACCCCTTGACTGTTTGTGACCAATGGCTGTAACAAAGACTTCATAGACAACATGATATCTCTGAACATCCATTTTAGTATAAAAGACTTACAAAACCTATAATCAATGGTCTGTTAAACATTTTAATGAATAATTTATCTAACGAGTATTACAAAATGTTAAAACATGTATGTGTGTTTTGGCAGTTATGTACAGGTCTGTCAAAAAAGTGAAGGAATAAGATCCATCAGTGTATTAAATGTGTGTATGTGTCCTGAAGAGGGGCAGAAAGGCACTTCAAACAGAAAAGCCAGCAGGGCTTTGCCTGGCCAAGGTCTCCTTGAGACAGATTTCACCAGACCATCTGTTCAGAAGGAACCTTCCTTTTGGTGAAAGGCATAAAAGAGAAAAAAATATCAAAAGTTTAAAGACACATCCACATTATTTTTACATCCATATCATCAATGCTAAGCTCAAAAAGAACATCAAAAATCCACAGGGTATCCTGAGGTTGAGCAGTCGACACCGATTGAATAAACATAGATTGAAGTTCTGTGACCTATTGCACGTGTATAGGTAGATGGCTGGATGGATGGATGGATAGATAGATAGATGCTCATTTGAAGAACGCTGTTTAACATTGCAAAGGCATCAGTGTTTGTGATGATATTCTGTGTCTCAGAAATGAAGACCTCAACCTTTTCTATGTTATGCATGCAAACATTTCACTGACTTAAGCGGTTTCAAAGAGCTTGCAACAGCACAACTCATTTGCATAAAAATGTACTTTGGTAAGTCACTCTGCCCTTAAAATGGCTTGGAATACAACAGGCCACAAGAAAATCTTACAATTTCAGCAAAGCCTGTATTCTATGAGAATCTTTTTAAAGAAGCACAATTTAAAGAAAACATAAGAGAGAAGAGGATATTACTGTTACTGTTCTTAATGTATAGACAGGAAGGAGCAGGTTGGTTGCTACAATTGCAGACTTGTTAGGAGTGGAAAAAGGACCATAAGTCCAAATAGCAGAATGAACAAGAAATTAAAACTACACTAAAACAGGTTAAAATGTTAAAAAATTAAATACTGCTTCTATCCTTTCAGAGTCCTTTTAGAGCCACAGGGAACAGGGTACCTTAGTGTACCCTCCTCATTACAAGATCTAAGAAAATGTTCCTACAGTGGTTGCAGGCCACACCAAATGCCCTGGGATATGTCAGAGTAACAGTGCTGAAGATATTTTCATGCTCCAGCACCATGTCTGACCTCTGTGAAACCTAAGGAACTAGACAATGATCATAAGAGAAATATGAACTTTTGATTTTTGGGTGTTTTTTTGTTACTATGTTTCTCACTGACCTTCCTGCATTCCTTATCAGAGGTGGGGTTGTTGGTGATCTTAAAATGGTTGAGATCGATCACTTCCTTCATCTCGTAGATGTCACCACGCCGCTTGCACACAATCACAGCAATGTCGAACAAAAATATATGCCTGTAGCATTGACACACATCATGACAATAAGAGTGGACCACAGTGAAAGTCTCTTAAGTCACTGCCAACAGTTTTACCTGTCCTGTCTCCTTTTGTCCACATTTGACACCAAACGAACTTCACCATCACCCTTTGGTCTTCCATAGGAAAGCAGTGACTGATTCTATGAGAGGAACAGGAAGTTCATGAATTGTGAGAGATTGTTTGACTGTTGTGTGAGGTGGTGGAGTATCATGGAGTCACAGTGAACAGTGAGCATGATCATTCTTGCACAACTTACCAAATTCTCAATGGATCTCTGATACTGATCAATCTCCCTTAGAGTCTCAACATCTCTTTTCACCTCATTGACGTACTGGGCTAAGTCCTGTTCAACCAAAAATAACTGAGCTTTATTCATGCATGCAATACAACCCAATACATGTCAATCCAATGCATGCTGCTACTGTATGTGACAGTGGGGTCTAAATATCTTATACCACATTTAAAGATTTCATGCAAGCAAATTGGACACACATATGTGGGATTTATGTTGAATGATCCACTAGGGAAGTAGAATAGTCATTATTAGTTGATAGAACCTATTGTTTGTCAGTCTTTTCAGGATATTTTTCCCACATCAAATACACTATGGTTTGTTTTTACCACATTTACATTATAAAATGATATAATATTTACATTTTAGAATTCAATAATTATCCAATAATTCATTAGATTATTAATTGGAATAACTGGAAAATGAAAAATTGCCCAAGTGATGAGTTTTCTACCTGTATAAAATATGCTGTGTTGTAATTAGGATTAATATGAGATCTTGTTTGCCAACAAAAAAAAGCCCAATATACTATATGAATAATTATGTTAATTAATTGCAATAATGTCATGTACCAACTTTGCACACGTATGATCAATAATGTAAACTAGCTGTACCAAGGAAGACAGCTCTTGGCCCAGGGGAAACTCTGTAAACTCTTCGTACATAAAGTCTGATTTACTTGCTTCCACTAAAGCGCACAAGATGTTCTTTGGAACATTTTCAAATCATGCTGGGGTAACATGGATCATTGGGTTCTGCACAAACATGGAGTAAAAGCCAGCTTGAGTGCATGCTATCAATAAAGCCTACCAATACATTCTGAAATTAATGTACAATTTTCATTTTAAAAACATCGGAAATTGCTGTGGTGATAATATAATTTGTAATTAAAAATGTTAGCACTCATGTAAAACAAAACTCACAGGTCCTTTATTTTTAAGCATTGGCCTGTGTGTGTGTGTGTGTGCGCGCAAACTACACTATCAAATAAATGAAATGCATTTTGTTTTCCCAAATAAATGAAAACTATCCACTATATATCTCTCCACAGAATATTGTTTCATTTAATCGGTAAGTACCACAAACGTTTCCAAAGAGGCCTTTCAAAAGAGCCATTGGCATGAGTGAAGCTCAGCTGATTTCCATTTTGAAAAGAAGCTTCTGATGAAAACACTTGATGATTATTCTAAATTAAACACGCCATTGTACAGGCAGGCAGGTAGACAGATGAGTTCCAGTCACTGTCTGAACAACTCTCACAGCTCCCATCCAGCTAAGCCAATCAACACTGAGATGATAATTCCAACAAATTAAATCATCGCAGGCCTCTGTTCCATTACTGCTTCTCACATAGCCATTAATCTGCTTTCTAACTACTCTGCAAGTGAGACTCAAATGAACCTTTGACATCTCTTCATGATGAAACTCTATGACCTCATCAGCTTGAAAAAAGGCATGCAGTGACTGAAACCGAAAGATGTGACACTATAAATGAAATCAAGGTTGGGGACAGTCTTAATTTGTAGTTTCTGCTAGTTTCTGCTGTAGATGTGAAACTGCACTGAAAACTACCATGAAAAACTACCAAAACTACATGTGAAAACTACACTTACCCTCATTGCATCGAGCGCTACACGTAGGTTGCTTTTCTCTGTGGTGTCGCTGGTATACTTGACCAATTCCTATTTGAAAATTGAAAGAAAAATATGTTGAGACAGAATTGTGTCAAGAGTTGAAGACTGTTCTGTCATGGTATGTAAACACCGCATGATCATCAAATACCTAAAGGGTTTTGACAACAACACCTTGTTAAGGACTTGGGACAGTTGTACAATTTCTTCTGAAAAACAAAGTGACAGAACAGAGTGACTGGATGCCAAGTTTCCAATGAGCGATGCAGGTTCAGGGAACAGTCAGTTTTGAAGGAATGCTGGAAATGTTTGATTGGAACCAGATTTGCTCCCCGGGATGAAGAAGAACTTGAACAGAACCTTCAGGAATTCATGCTATAAAATAGCTAATTAACATGACAAACAAATCTGGTCTTTGGATTTGTGTGCAAACAAACGCACAAAGCACTGAATCACGCCGAGAAAGAAATGGTGCTGTTCCAAATGTGAAATCTGTGCAGCTCATAAAAATATACATTTGTTCTGACTTCTGTCAAAAAGTTTAGGAGAGACAAGCAGCCCAATCACAGGAAGTAAACAAGGTGATTAAAAAGTTTAGCACGGTTTATAGATTTGCATTCTGACCCAGGCTAGTGACTTTGATGGAGCTTGTGCCTGTGATTATGTGTGTGTGTGTGTTCCTTGGCTCACAGACACTTCAGGACCAAAAGTATGAGGACACCCTAATAAACAGGTTTAGTGATTTCAGAAACCCCCATTACTTTCAGGTGTAAACAATCAAGCATACAACCATGCAATCTTTCCTGACAAATGTTCTATCTACTATGCCCTCAGCCTAATAGTGTATGAATTACAGAAGGGTGATGGTGTCCCAAACAGAAGACTTGATTTGTACTACACACAAGCATTTAGCTGCATTCACCTCAACAGCCAACATCGGTGCATGACCTCACTAATCCTCTTGTGTCTAAACAGAAGCAAATCTCCACAACAATGTTCCAATTCTAGTAGATATTGGAGAAGTTTCATACTGTTGGCTGTGCAGTGTATATTTCTAAATGTGCATTTATATCTGATCTATTGGAACCTAATGCAGAGCATGAGATTACAGGGCCTGCATGAGTCACCCAATTATCCACCTTAGGGATTAATGAGATTTAGTGTTCGTCCCTCTAGACACACCAATAAATCCTGCCACTTACTTGCATTCATATCTATATTACGGTCCTAAATCTCACTGCTGGTGGTGACCTATTGCTCTGCACACAACATGAGATTTTCCAGACCAGCTACTAAACGGTTGAGTCCCATACTGCCAGTAAACTGACAATAGATGCATTACAATAAGTACTGATGTGGCAGTGAGTTGGGCATATAATGGCATCTCTATAAACAACAATGTGGACACAATCTGTTTGAGAACAGAGCTGTGTGGAGCAGAGTGTCAGATACACTGCCACCTGTCGCTGCTTTTGCGTGCGGGTGCGAGGCTGGCAGGTGTGCGGCGACATACGTCTCAAACGCTTGCGTGCTCGGTTCTCATCTGTCCTGTGGAGAAGGACCTTTTACTCTTACCAAACTTTAGTATGGGGTTTGAATAGTAACCATGTTGATTAAATTAAACCATACATTGAAACTACAGGTATAAATCCTTAATATACATCAAAGTGACTTTGCTTGACAAGGAAAACTATGGTATTTATATTTATGTTACGGTAGTAAAAATAGCAGTCTATAAAGCATAAAAATTATAAATGTTATAAATGTTCTTTTATAATATTTTATTGTGCTTTCTTTAAAGCTTGACACAACCAGTATGATGGTCTTCTAAAATCTTTGAATAACCCTGTTTTCAACTAGCAATGTGTGAAAAGATAAAAATATGGTAACATTATTCTTAAGGTTTATTCCTTAATAACTGCAAAGTTTTTCCAAACACTATTAGTTTAGCATTGAAAGGTTTTGTATTGTGCTAAGTACGAGAGAACACTAGCCAGATGGCGCCCCCATGTGGTGTATTAAAGTAAGACAAGCTGAAAAAATCTGAGTTAATACTATATATAAGCGATATGCTGTCCTCTAGTGTTAATTCAATGTGTAGGAAAGGAGAACAATAACTGTATGTGTGTCTGTACAGGTTTGGATAAATGTTTGTCTTTAAAAACAATAAAACGTGTGTTCACATGTGTGTGTTACTGCACCTGGAGCAGAAGAGGGTATTTCAGCACTCGCTGCATGGGGACCACTAACAAGTCTCTCAAAGTAAATTTCCCATTGTTAGCTCTCTTTGAACATTCCTGCAACACAAAGCTTATTTATTGACTCTGAAACACATTGTAACATCCTCAGGTCTTCAGCAGACTGACAAATTAGGATGAAGTCAATATGTTTAGCATTCTATCTAAGCATGATTGTGCACCTCCAACTTTAGCCGAACACCCTCTTTCTCCTTACAGATGAAGTCTAATTGGGAAATGGCTGCTTCTACATGACTGCAGTATTTTCCATACAGAAGAAGCCTACAACAGGCAAAACACATGTTAGCAAAAACACACACCCACACTGCTGAGTAATTATTGTAGATTGGTATTAAATAATGACTTGCCTGTATAGCTCTAATGAACAAAAGATATTACACACATCCATTATCCCTTGTATCTTTAATGCTTTTTCTCAATATACTTACATAAAAATTTTTTGAAATAAATGTATTTTAATTGAAAGATACAAATGTACAGTTGGAATAAATTGGCTAATTTGAAAAGGCATTAGTCTAACATTAAGGGTGTTGTACACATTCCTCCATTAAATTTTTCCTCACAGTCAGAAGAGAACATGTACAACAAACATGCACAGATACAGGATGTGCAAATTTAAGCTGGAGTTACACCTTTCTTTGTAAACAATGAAGATCTGATAGAGGTTTTCTGCATTCTTATTTTGAATCGAGTCTTGAATCTCAGCCACCAGGCTTTTGTGTACTTTAACCAGGTCCTGTAAAGTAGAATCACAATCTGAATCAATACATTAAAATTCAAGTAAAAAATTAGAAAATTAAAATAAACATGTCTGTAAAGATTTTCGTAAGCCACTTTGAAGATAAGTAGAAGTGATTAATCCATTACATTGCTTAGTGTTTTACTCACTGGTATGTTGATGAAAACTTTATCCATTTCTGTTGCTGAGATAAATTTCATCAGTGGAATCATAAAGTACTGTTACGACAGGAAAAAAAACATTTTTGAAGCTCAGTGTAGAAAAGTTACATCCACGATTGCTTAGCAACAGCGGAATATCTGTCTATCACTGGAAGTGAAGTGCGGTGTGATGAAATTCTTCATGCTGAGGATGTGAATCTCACCTTCTCAATGGTCTCCAGGGTCTCTGTGTATTTGGCTTCTGTCTGTTTGATCTCTGAGAGACAGCAGCTTCTGATGTCCACCTCGGCCTGCTTCTGTCAACACAACTCACAGAACTAAGAGAAGACTAGAGCTAGAAGAACTAGTCTGATTTTCAAAAAGGCTTGAAAAACACAATGCATTAAAGTTTAAAGGGGTCACGACGCAAGCCGCTCATGTTGAAGACACAACTTATGTTTTTGTAGTGCTTTGGATATACATACTCATGAAGACAGGCAAAAAAAGATCAAATGTCTGATGGGAGTATTTTTTTTAATCAACACTTTAATGTATTAAGGGTGGGTCTGAATATGTGGTTTACGACACAAATGTGTTTTGAAGCACTAATATGTCACAAATGTAAACAATTAATAGTGACATCCCCTGTGTCTTTATAAATTAAATTGCTTGAAAAATTGTGATTTTAAAAAATGTTTGTGTGGGTGTTCTTGTGTGTGTGTACTTGTGTAGATGTTTAGCTGTATTTGTGAGGACCATCCTCACTAACATAGTGAAATATCATGATCAACTTGAAAGGACTTTTTACTGGTTCTTACCAAATAAAGGCTCAAAAATCAGGCAAATCAAGTTTCCCTTTATATCTAATGCATATTTTGTATTGAGGATTAGTATTAGGGATAGGGTTACAGAACAGAAAATATCATTAGCCTGATTTAAAATGGAAGTCAAAGGAAAATGACCTTACTAATTTAGTATAACAAATGTGTTTCTGTCTGTTGAGCCGTTTAGGTACCGTTTGAGACGTAGCAGCATCGCTCCTCATTAGATCTTCATACACTTCACCTCCTTCCATGTCTCCATACACAGGGTCATAAATATCCTCCTCCAGTTCCTCACTGTCCACACAAATTTACACAACTGCATTACATTGCATTACAAATTGCTATGCTAAATTGCTATTATCTTAAATGTGAACACACCCACTTCAGACCAATACACAGTGGCCCTAAACATAGCCAAATCTTGACAGCTACACACATGTACACTAATACACACAATGTAAATAAAGCTTGTTATAAATAAGGCCTGGCACATTAAAATGTACTTTTTTAACTACAGAAACCAAGGGGATTAATGGAATTATTTCAAAGTGATATTTATTTACGTTTGATTTTGATATGGCACCTGTTTCATCAAATGATTTCATCATTTAAATAGCATTAACTAGCACATTCAGGCACATGACGCACAGGCATAGTTCATTTCAGAATATAAACAGCCGATTCATGTGCCCGGATTTCGGTACAGCAGTGGTGTAGCATAGCTGTATAATCCCAACACATGGTTTCCCATCATGGAATTCTGCAAGATAAGGAATTACAGCATGCAAATGTACTCACAACAGTTTCTTCCAAATTGGGTGCTAGTGCTAAACAACCCACAAAATTTTAGCAAATAAGAAGTGCTTTCATTGGAACTTATTCATAGTTGTCTAACCTAAACAGTGGTTTTCGACTAACATATAAGGACATCCAGAACTCTGTTTCCTATTTCTATTTAAGTGTCTTCTGCAGGTTCCTGTTTTTACATGCACCATTATTGCTCTCATCCCACACATTACTTGCGTAGGTTATGGGTCTCATATTATACTGGAAATATAAATTGTTCATTTCTGAAGTTTATCAGAAACTTCACATATACATATGTGGGTGAGGAAAACCACAAGTGCAAATGAGATTCATCTGAACCTAGTGTCTTATTCTGGTTTACACATCATAACAAGTGGCCATTGAGGTTTATTAAGTTCCATACGTACTCAATGAGATCTGCCAAATGCATATATACATCTTCATTTTCACTGCTTTCCTCTGTAGGAAATGCTCTGTGAAATTGAAAGAGAACTTGATTTAACAAAACAAAGTTTGTATTTTTTATTTGTTTAGTACTTGATTTATACTGCTGCATTTAAACAAAAACATACCTGATTCCTGCCTGTTGTGCAATAGCAGTGTAAGAGAGTTTGGACAAGGTGTCGATGACCTAAAAACGAAAAAATTATATGTAATAAAACATATTAAATGTAAGACTCCAAACATAATCATTTGTTGATAAGTTTGTCCTCTAGTACTGTAAAAGCAGGATTCCAAGTAAACAGTGTCTATAAAGTGTAAAAAATTATTATTATTAATGTTAACATGATGTTGTGTATGTGAAATGTAACATTTATTTAGTTACTCTTACCGCAACATAAGCTAATGTACGTATCTTTGTTTTGAACTGTTTAATTGTTAAAATGAAACGACTGTATTTAACAATTAAACATTTTAGATAAAAACATTTTAGATATCAACATTAAGAAATAGATAAAAAGCAATACATAACAGGTACTAGTGGACTAAATGTGTATTCTTTTTAGTTATACCTGACATAATCTGAGCAGTTATCTATTAAACAGAAAGCTATTAGAGAGGCATTGTCACACTCAGGAAAGGAAGTGGTCTAGCAATACCATGCTAGTCGTCTTTCACAAGTGTGGCCTTGTTTTCTCTGTTACACTAATGCAGAAACACAGACATACACACAGTGGCATACTGGTCACACACACACACACAAGCATACAAGCATACACATTTACACACGTATAAATGCACAGATCCAGATGATAACACATCATCTGGGTTCTCAACTCTCGCCTCTAAACACCTGTACAAAACCAAACCGGCTTCCTCGCAAGTTATTTTTAGACAAGATATTTTCATCTGCTCATTCTTCCTCCGTTGTGCACCCTAAACGATGCAGAATTTTTGCCATTTATTTAATTACTTCATTAAACAGTTACTGTACTGCTTGTGGCTACATTATAAACCAATTAACTGGCAAACATCAGTGAACTGAGACCCATTGACAGCAATTCCTGCATTGCAGATTCATCTAAATGCCACATTTCACTGTATGAAGAAAATGACTGATCTTAACATAGTCTGTATTACACATAGCTTCATTGTAAAAATCACTGTAGTTTCAACACATCTACTATTTTCACCATTAGGAATAGTATTCATTAATAGTATTAGTTACCAAAGTTACCAAAACTATACACAATACCACAAACAGGGGTACAGAATTGATGTAGTGTACAAATCAAAACTTAAATCTTATTTACATACAAACTATTTATATAAATTGTATCTATATATTATACATCTTCAAGTAACGCTTTGCCAAGATCAAAGCACTGCACAGGCCAAATATTCTCGTAAACCAACATCTGTCAGGACTGCTTTCAAAACATTTATATACACCGTAGACTATTGTTGCCTACAAGACAGATTTTAAGCATTTATGCATAAACTCTTAGTTCAAAAGGTTTTAAGATCAACATAAATGCAGACAAGCATCTTCAGTGTATTGACTGGAAGTGTATAATGTAAAGCGATGCCGGATGCAGACTGTAGCTTTGCAACCTTTGAGGCAGACTGCAGCACAGTGTTTCTCATCACAATGTGTTTCGTCATAAAGCAGCACAGGACTAATCTCCTCAGATCATGCACAGCTGCTATCAACTCTGAAACATGTGTGATGGCATAGAATGTGTGTTATTATGTTTTCATTATTTCCAAATTTTGTCATGCTTTACCTATTTCTTAAATGTTCTTATATTTGTTCCTTTTGTTAATTGACTGCTTGACACAAATCTACAGAATATACAAGGCTAAGGACATATGAAGAGAAAACAGAAAGCATGTAAACTAATGTGCCTTAGACAACCTCCACCTGTCTTGCCTCCTGTTCTGTTACTATGAAATGATTTATCAGTGTTTCCTGTGTTTCTGTGGCTTAACACCTTTTCAGAGACAAGTTAAAAATACAGCACTCCTAGTTAGGTCTTGACTCTTTAGCCTGTGTGGTGGATTTAGAAATCAGGGTGGAGTTATCAGCTACGTAACGTGGTTATGCACAAAACAGTCCATCCAAACGGGTGAAGCATTGTTGATTGGATCAAAAAAAGAATAAAAAATAAATACAGCAAAGCACAGCACAAGTATATATTGTCCATTCTAAATGTTTATAAAACCTATTATTTCAAAAATAGTGCAATGAATTGAAAAAGGTTTCATTGTAAAGGTTAGTCAATCGTTGTTTTGGGAATGTAAAGATACTTTACAATAACACTCCCACAAACAATTATTTTATATAGATGTGTTATCTGACTGTGTGCATACTACCAGTAACCTAATAATCAGAGACTGCCTAGAAGGGGTGTAGTAATCCATATCTCTAGTTTCACAGGAGGATGACTGAAACAAAATACATGTTTAGACAGCTGGTGCTGTGAGGCTTTTACTGAAACTGCACTTGCAGATGAAAGGTGAGAAAATGTGAAAACGTTGTGAATGTCCAAACAGCTTTTTGTGGTCATGAAGACATAAGCAATCCTGAGTAAACATCAGTTGCACTAACCTGTAGGGCTGCAGAGAAACTATTTTAAGATAATTTTATTCTGTACGCATGGCTTAAGCAAATCACCAATTAAAGCTGAATGTGCACACAAAACCCTAACTAATACAAATCATTGTGAGGATGAAAACAGCACAAATTATGTTTGCTTGCACTAAATAGCAACATTTCCTTGTTGAAGCCTCTGACACGTATTTTTAGAAATGTGATGCTATATGTGATAAGACTAAACGAAGTTTGGCATAACAGGCTCTAAACAAGGTCAATCTGTTTGGATGCTGCAGAAAATTGTTTTTGGAATTATGGAATTATCTGGATTTGTACAACCAAACATTTTTTTACCATTTTAGATTTTAAACTCTTCAATCTGCAGTGTCACATCTGAGCTATGTCATGTTCTAATTACTTCATAGTTGCATTTAAAGCAGATTTAATGGATGTAACAGGCGTACTTACAAGGCTAGCATAAACTTACATATTAGTAAACTGCTGCCAGGCGAAGATTATTGAGATTAACTTGAACCTTGACAACACACTGAGCCTTATAAATGGGGCAAAACACTACGTTACTAAGTACTTAGTACTAAGTTACTAAGACCAAGTAATTCATTGAAGTAAAATGTACTGCCGCTTTGGATAAAAGCATCTGCTATATGCATGAAATGTAAAACTGTAAATGTATTAATTGGTTAAATATGTTTATTGTATAGCTATCTGATTATATTTTTAAGTAATGCAATCAAAACTTCTCATTTAATGTGATAGTGTTGTGTTTTGTCACTCAACACCAAACCCCAAATCTCTAAACCAAGTAAAATGTTAGCTAAACAGCTTAGCTAATGTCATGTAGTTTGATGAATTGCATCATTACTATCCCTACTAGTTTCACATCTACTAAACACATCAACTAAACTGCTGTTGTTTTCCATGCACTGCTTTTTTCTCCTGGATGTACTGCATGTTTGTGCAATGTCTCTGCATGGCTGCAAATTTGTGCTATAAGTCAATCACTGGCTGAACCATCTCCCCCACAACACTATCTTGCTTTGTCTGTTTAACACCACATGAGGTCGGACCATCCGCCACTGAACTTCAAGAGAAATGCTGGAAACAGCCTTCTGGAGTAAGTTACCCCTGTGGCTGAGGGAGTTACTGTATTACCACACCAGAGCTTGTACATAGGCAGGTTGGGGAAACAAATGAGCTATTTATTACAGGTGACCTTCAGAGGGCAGGCCACAACAAAACCTGCCAGACATTTACAAGTGACTGAGATTACAAGAACAGGCAGATGACTTTGCATTGCATTCAAATGGCATCTGTTATCTAAGAAACGACTGTGGAGATTGTGGTTTTAAAAATTATTAAAATTTTATTATATAAAAGTTATTGTTGGATTGATACATCTATTATTTTTGGTCATGGTTTAATATTAGAATACAGATCATAAAGAGTAGAATTAAGAACTGTACAAAACTGTAGATTTGACTGTAATCTTTTTGGTCAGCTCTGTTATTAAAACATGACCCATATATTTACTCAGTTGTGTTTTTTTGTGATAAATTAAAAAAGAAAATTAATTAGAGTGGTATATGCAATTTTAAATACTGTCAACAAAAAGCTTTAATCAAAAATGCTTTTTATTACCTTTCCAAAATCACGGACATCAAAGAGATCGAAAACATCAAATAAATCGCTCTTCTTCATCCCAAACGCATCACAACAAGCAGAGAGGAATGTGCGGATGTTTTTCAGGCAGAGGAACTGAATGAGAAAAAATAAGATTCATTAAAAGTCAGTACAAAAAAAGTCAATATGTTTGATAATATAAGTTCAGTTTATTTCACAGCAATCATTTAGCATTGTTTTTATTTGCCATAGTTTTTATTGTGATAGGTTTGGCAAATATAAAATGTTTATTTATATTTCTGGATATAAATTATACAATTTGTTACAATATTTACACAACAAAAGCTGTTAATTTTACAAGTGCAAAAATATTTGCAATCTTTCAAAAATCCTTTCTAAAGTTTGGCCAAGCATAAGCTTTTTGAAAAAAATTGCATTTTAAACCTTTTCTATGTGGCATAGAGTAGTTGTAGCTAAATTAAACTTGAGGTTATCATGGGAAAATTCTAGGGACTTGTGACAGACAATTTAGTGAAATCATTAAGTCTAACAGATTAGAGAAAGCAAAATATGCCTGCTGTAGATAGGGAAATAAGACTTCCTAGTAATTACAAACTCTCTGTTCCCTAAAAAGTGTAGCTGACAGGCCATATTCTGCTTCTGTGAGTCTCTATACTATGAATGAACAATAATTTATTTTAAACTGTTAAAAGCAAAAGCAGAAAACACTTAAATTAATGCATTTGCTTTATCCAAAGCAACCTATAGTACGTTCAAGGTATTTCATCAGTGTGTGTGTTTCCTAGGAAGCGAATCCACAACCTTTGCGCCGCTAACACAATCATAATCTGACAGTTTAGCTACAAGAACACTAAATACAAGTTTCTCACAACTATTGTTTTTAAGGCGAAACAACCTCCAAAATCATAATTTGGGTTGGTTTGCAAAATACTGAACATGGCTATTGAAATTAATTTAAATAAATGACTAACATTGGTTCTTATCTATTTAAAGTAATGTATACCAAGTAACCAGAGCGCAAAATCTGACAAGCATATACAGGCACTTATCCACAATTACCAAAATACACCCTTTTCATGAGTGAGATAACTGACAAACTGTCAGGAATGTCGACTGTAACGTCGGTGAAAATGTCTCTCTTCCGTTGTCTAATGGAGACTGACCAGTCAATGCAGGGCGGAGGCTGGATTTGTGTTTAAAAATCAGTCAGATCAAAGTTGTGATTTTATCAGGTCACTGGAGTTAAACGGGACATGGGGGGAAGAGTTGTTAGGCCCTGGGCAGAATGCCTGAGACTTAGTGCTAAACACTTGCTTACAGCAGCAAATCAGACAGGGCATTCATCTGGACCGCTTGGGTCCTTACCAAGAACCGATGTTCATTTAAAAATTGATGTTTCATTAGCTCTGTTTGCTCAATTTGTTTAGAGTTCAGCTCAGCTATGAGGATTGACTGAATGATGTTTAAATGTATACAAAGAGTTCTGTGTATTTCTGCAACTGGGTCCTTTGTAAAGAGAAAGTCTATACTGGCACTATCACTGGGGGCACTTGTAGTTATGGTACTGAGTAGTACTATTTTCAGTTTTATGTTTATGGCTCTTATTTTACTATAAACCACTGACACTGACAGTAGTCTACAATTTAAAAAACTTGTAAGCAATGCTGAAATTATACTGCTTAGGTAACATTATTATGTACATTCATATACTGCTCACACGTTATATACACTGTGTGGTCAAATTAATGTTAAAGCATAAATTAAAGTATAGCCTATGGATAGTCTTTTATAAATGGAAAGCATGTTTTGTAATAGCTCATATAAGCAATGAAAGTATACATTGCACAGAAGGCTGGATTATTTGTGCTTACCTGTGACATCTGTGGTCTGAGATTGATTTCTTTCAGGTTAATAGTGTCGGCTTTGAGATTGTTCAGCAGCTGGCACAAAAGCACCCCGTCCCGAAGCGTTTGCGCTAAATCAAAAACCTGCGCCGATTCCGCCGTGACCCGGTGATTCCGGGGCAAAACTTTGCAAGTGATCAGCCATAAACTGCATTGCCGCCAGTACTCCATAGTGCGATATTAAACTAAAATGTTCTTTTAAATTATTTTCATACAGTTTAATGAAGGCAACAAGTAGGAACATCCAAAACAGAGCGTGCTGCAATACTTAAGCATCCGTTTTCCTTTTCGAGCTTGCGCTCTTTGTTGCCAAAACTCAGACTTGTGCGTACTAATTTGGGTCTACTAGGACTATAAATCCCTTTCAGAGTAGTTACTTAACCTAGTATGGAAAAGGTTTCGCTCATGTATATTAATCGAGTTACTCAGCGTCCTTGATAATCTTCCAATGTCGGCGTCTTGACTTAAAAATAACCAGATATTTTGATGACGCGTATAAAGAAGATCCAATGGCGAATGTTATGTCATGAATATTAAGATAAATGCTTCAGCGTAGTATAAATTCGCCCCTAGTCGCCCCAATCAACTCCGCTTCCTCTTCCGTTAGTTTGTCAGTATTTGATGGGAACTTCTCACAACTGCGCTACATTTTATACATCACACCTAGTTCTGATTGGTTTTCTTTTCTCTCCGGTTTTGTCCCACAAATTTAAACGTTAAAGGTGTTAAAATATTAAAAAAAATATTGGTAGCAGTATTCATTTGTTTGTTTGTGCATGCTGAACGATTTGTCTACAGTAATGAAAAACACCATAAAGCCCTATGCATTTGAATATGGTAAAAAAAAAATTAAACACAGTTTTGCACAGTTTTGACAGAGAACAATCCAGAATTTAGATCGCATCTCGTTCATTGCGATTAATGAGAAAATGTAGCAGAACTAATTCGCCTCTGATTTAGAAGTTATTTCCTAGGCATGTTTGTATCTGCATAGGCCAAGATCAAACCTGCGGTCTGTTTTGCACATTCACAACACTGCACGCGCTGTGTGACGTCTGGTTGTCACGTGCTATTTTTGTCCAATCACCATCACGATAGATTATGTTTCATAACAAATGCTTTCACTTTCAACGTCATTATGTAACGTGCAAACTTCAGACTCGTATAACAACACAGGTTACCAAGGTGAATAAACATATTTGTCCTAAACGCTGTTTAAGTAGCTATAGTTTCGAGCTTAGTTATATACAGTGGCGACAAATTGCATTGCTTTGTTACTTGGCTATGATCGGCAGGTTTGCATGTACAGTTGGTTTAAAACGTCTGTCGTGTTTTATCTGACTATCACAGATGGCTCTTGCCCTAGCTGACAGGGCTATTGGAGCAATACTTGGTTCAGCTGTTGCCGATGCTGCAGGTTTGCATTTGTTACAACTGCATAGCTTGCTGTGTGCAATAGGAAGCACTCAGCAATGTGTATTTGACCACACATTGGACGTTACTGTGTATTTACATAAGCACACTACTATATAACATGCCTTGTGTTTATTCTTCATTTATCTTCAGCACAACCACTACACTGGGTCTATGATCTGCAGAAACTGAGTGCTTTACTCTCTGAAATCCCTCAGCCAGAATTCCGGCCAGAATCTGCCAATCCATTCTACAGGAGGAACACCGGACAACAGAGCTGCTATGGAGATCAAGCTTTTGTGCTTCTGGAGTCCCTGTCTGAGTGTAAAGGTACATAATGTATCTTTTTCAGTGAATTGAGTAATTAAATGTAATGTAAGCTGGTAACTCACAGTCTGATAATGTTCATCTGCATATGTTGGCATCAAAATTCTCCTGCTTCATTGACTGTTAATTTATTTGATTTATTTGTTTGTTTTTTTTAACAGAACTGAATGTGAAAGATTTGACACACCGTACCTACAAGTTCTTTGGGCCTGGATCGGAGTATGACACACCCCTCAATGATCCATACAGAGACAAAGGAGGTACATTAAAGTTGTTTAAATTTTGCATTAGTTTTAAAGTATATATTTCATGTTTGATTTGTGTTCTGCTCTGTGATAACTTGGACATCATTTCATATTAAAAATGTGATTACCATTCTAAAATATGAAAACTATTATTATTGTAAATAATAATTCAATAGATATTTATAAGAAACCTACACATCTGTTTGACATTTTTACAGTGCACAGACGGTGAGGTTTGTTTTGTTTTCCTCAATTATTCATGATATTTATTTTTTGCCAAGCTCCCAGGCCTCAACTGCCTATCGAGGGACCCTGGAGACAAGCAAGCCTTAAAAGTTTCATTAAAAATGTGGATGCAGGCAAGGCAGAAACAGGTATTTTCTGTTGAGACATGGTATTTTATGTTGCACATAAATATTGTATTTCTCATATGTACATTTTCTGTCTCTATTTCTGTCACCTAGACTGAATTTTTTTTCTTTATTTGGATCATTAGTTGAAATATGTTTTTCAGGTGTATTATTATGATGATTCTAACACACATTGAAATATCACTGTATGTAAAGTAGAAATAAAAAAGAGGGATTATTGTGGCACTTTTCAGGTTGTGAAAATGATATCCAAATAGATGGAGTGGCAAAGTTGGGTCCCATTGTAGCATTCTATGCTGGAAAGCCTGAGATGTTGGAGAAGGTTGAGGAAGCCACCCGTGTCACTCAAAACAATGACATGTGTTTGGCTGTAACTCTTGCTGCTGCAAGGTTGGTAATATATATAATTGACGTAACTGACATAATGTAAATGACATAAGATAAGAGTAATATACTGTCAGTATTGTATTTGCTTCTATAACTATGAAATATAACTATTTCACTTGATTTCCAGAATAATATCACCAGCTTTTTTGGTGGTTGAACGGATTAAGACATATTTATCAAAATGTGTCACATAAAGCTACAATCTGTAACTTTAGGATTAAAATGAACAGACAATCTGTAACTGACTAGTTGCATAACAGACCAGTTTAAAACTCTCTCCTCAAACATGGTGATAGTTCCATATTGCAGGTTTAAAATGGTATGAAAATATTACATGCTAAACATGGCTTTTTCTTTAGGTTCTTGGAGCATTTCATCCTGAATGGTCCTGATCCGAAAGCCCTGGATGCAGTTCTGAAACAGCTCAGCGACCCAAACAGAAAAAACCCTCAGGACTTGGACAAAGCTATAATTGGTATAAGCTGCTTGATATTGTTATTAATATTCTAAGCTGTAAATGAAGCTTAGAATTTGATGAATAATATTGCTTGAAATCAGTCAGGAGTTTAGATGTGTCGTGTAACACTGGAGCTCTGCAAATATCACATTGTGATAATTATTAGTTTGTCTTATGATATTTTTTTCATTTAGGACAAATTCATCAAGTAAAGGAGAATCTGAGCAAAAAACCCAAAGAACTCATTCCAACAGTGTTCCCAAACACCTGAGGTTAGTTGCACTCTATTAACCTTCAGCTGAAGTCTTTGGCAAGTATAGAATCAATATCAAGGTACCCACACACAATACAAAAGGTCATGTTTCCTTAGGCGAAACATTCAGTCCTGTGTTTATGTGAGTTTATTTGACCTCAGCATCTGTATTATGTCCCTCAGGTTTGCCTGGTGCATTCCAAGCAGCACTGCATGGAGTTCTGACAGCCAGTGGCTATGAACAGGCTGTTCGGGACACCATGAGCTGTGGGGGATGCACCTGTAGCAGGAGCTCTTTTATTGGGGCCTGCATTGGGGCTCAGGTATGGCATTAGATGACACCTGTGGCTTAAATGCCACTAAGCAATCTATCTGTAAAGTAGGATCAAATTCTTTTCATTGATACTGTTATCATTGTAACACTTATTTTAAACTAAGCAGAACATATAAATTGTTTATCAGGTCATTATGTAAAACATGAGAGAATGAATATGCTGAATATTAAATTTATTGACTCCTAATATCTGATTTTTGACCTTTGTTGTTTTAGATTGGATTCGAAGAAATCCCAGCTTCATGGAAGAGCAAGACCTCACGATACAACACTTTGCTAGATCTAGCAAAGAAAGTTGTTAGTCTAAAACATGCCTAAACCTTTTAATAAGCTATAACATGGATAGGTTCTCCTGATTTTGCTTACAGATCATCTTCTATGACTGTTGTGATTTGATAGGACAATTAATGAAAGTTTTACCTTTAAAGAATGTAAAGTTAAAACATGACACCTTTGTTCATTAAATCAAAGCAGGACATGCTGAAAATGACATGCATTGTGGCATTAAACAGATTCTTACCTAAATGCATTTGGTCTTTTCTTGTTCCATTTGTGTTGAATACTATTAAGCAGGTGGGGCACAACCTATAACTTTATAACTTTATACGGACTCTAGCTAGTAATGCCATCTAGTGGGCATTAGGAAAATATTCGTTAGAACGGCAAACATGGAACAATTGTTTTTGTTATTGGAAATATTTAGAAATGGATACTCTTCACTACAGTTAAAAAAACTCAAACGTTTTAACACAGAAAACGAGCTTTAGTATAGTAGAAAATATAATTGTTCAAAAAGCAAGCTTCTTATAAACTTATATATGTAAAATATGAGACACATTGTATACTGCTGTATTATTTATATTCGAATTTTTATTCGTAAATATTTTCATTAGTATGTTGCATTTTATAAGATTAAACATATATAAAATATTTAACTGCATCTTTATTTTCAGTACTTTTATATACTGTCTTATATGTGTCATATTTTCATATGTAAATATATACTTTTTAACCATATGCTGCAGTAAATATGCTGCTGTTTTGTCTAAATTTAGTATGACTCCCTTCAAGTACGCAGGTCACTGATTTGAGACGCGGCCGCTGACAGTCTCTGGGTTTGCTCTTCCTCTTCACGCTCGCTCACTCTCAACAGCTGCTGCTCCATGTTAGCAGCTACAGTACATTTCTGACAGAAGCTATAACC
>JBAJNP010000004.1:59003-125796 GCA_036877545.1 Yasuhikotakia modesta
CTGTCGAACGGAGCAGGGCTGTAGCAGGCTAATCTGTGTTTGCTAACAGGTTCGGTTCAAAGACGTCAGTATTTCTATAAACATACAGACATGGAGTTTAACGTCAGACGGCTGGCAGCGGATGCTGGTACTTTCCTCAGTCGTGCTGTACAGGTAATAACTTCATAATAACTAAAGACTCGTCTTGTGTTTGTTTTTACCATTTGTTAACGTACGTAACATTTCTATTTATGGACGTGATCTGGTTGTGTATTACATGTTATAATGACTGATGTGTGTTAAATGTGACTATTACTGCATGTTTAAAGCAACACGTCAAAATATAATGTTGTAATTATATGTGAAAACTGTATAAAATATCGTTGTAATAAAGTTGTGAAAATAGGGAGCGAATACCAGAAAATAAGACACTGAAACAATACAAAATTGTAAATAACTTGTGAACTGTCACGTGTTACATGTATGAATGAAGTCAAATGTAACTAAACTGTTGAGTTTCAAACCCAATGTTGCAACTATGTGTCAAATTGGGCATTTAATTGTTTTGTCTGTGTGGTGTAAGTTCACAGAGGAGAAGCTTGGACAAGCAGAAAGGACTGAACTGGATGCCCACCTGGAGACACTTTTGACCCGGGCAGAATCTACTAAACACTGGACAGAGAGGATCATGAAACAGACTGAAGTTGTGCTTCAGCCTAACCCTAGTAAGTGAAAACATGAGAATGATTGAATTAAAACAGACCGTAGTTTAACAATTACTGCATGTCACTGTAAAAATACATGCTTATTGTATTGTCAATTCAGAGGAAGTGGACTATGCAAGTGAGGGTTACAGTTAAGTCATGCTGTTATTGCACTAGCAGAGCTAATTGCAGGACAACAGTGTTAAGTTCTCCATCTGTTGCTTGCAATGGCAACCTACCAAGATTAGGATCCAGCCATAATGAGTATTTTTACATGTGTTGTCAGCAAATGAGATCAATGTGGTGCAAGTGTGTTTTGTGTAAACTCAGAAATACATTCTTGTCTGTGGTATTTGGTTTTAGTAGCACAGAGTTTAGTTCCTTTGGCCTAGTCGTGTAGGTAAATGTAAAGGATATCAACTCTGTTTGCTAAGAACCTCACACTGCATAACAACACTGCATAATAACAAAAAGGTTCATATTAACCTTTGACAACAACCTTTGACTGTAAGATCTTCAGCAGTGGGTGATGGGACTTGCTTAAGAGGATTCATGTGGTCTCATCTGACTCTCACTGGCCCTAATTGAGTTTGTCTGATGTGGGCAGATGTGAGGATGGAGGAGTTTCTCTATGAGATTCTGGACAAAAAAGTCCCAATGCGTGCCAACAACCACGAGTTGCTGGGTGAGTGTATGATCGACTCGGGGCACGAGTTCGGACCTGGAACCGCGTATGGTACGTTTATTACATATTAACATACTATGAGCTTGTGTTTTTTTGGTGTTCAAGAAAGTTGAGAGCACATAACTGTATACTCTTGACTTCTGTTTTGGTTGGGTGTGGACAATAACTCAGTTTAGTATCAGAGATGAATGCGGTGTCAAAGACGTCTTGTTCTGTTGTGTGCTACAGGAAGTGCTCTCATTAAATGCGGGGAAACTGAGAAGCTGTTAGGCAGCGCAGAGAAAGAATTAATCCAGAGCTCCGCTATCAATTTTCTGACTCCCTTCAGGAACTTCATTGAGGGTGATTATAAAACCATACAGGTAAGCATGAGCGAATGAGGTCATACATCATAGCAAAGTGTGTCTCATTTACTAACTGTGTGTACTTGCATGCTTGTGTGTAAAGCCTAAATTTTATACAAAACGTGTAGTATGATTTACGACACAATTTAGTACAAACTCAATCTTACATATACAAAAAAGCGCCCTGTTAATAGGTTTAGAAACACTGAATCAGTGGAATGTACAGGAAATGTGTTGCCATTACAGAGGTATTTTGGGTGTGTCATAAGCTAATTAGTAACTGCAAGTATATGCCCCCTCACTTAGAATAATCCAGATTCATCTACATTGGAAGGATCATATGCACATCTTGTGAATCTGGTAAAATCTGTTTTTTTAAGTCAATATGTTCTTTACAGAAAGAGAGAAAACTGCTTCAGAATAAGCGTCTGGATCTGGATGCAGCCAAAAACAGACTGAAGAAGGCTAGGGCGGCTGACGCTCGTTCTGCAGTTAGTATTACACACACACATACACACAATTAAATGGTCAGCAGTTTTATTCCTTAGTGGAATTTCCAGCTTAACCATATGTTCAAGCTTGTTTAAACTAATAGTAAAAGATTGTTATTCCTCATGGTGGCTGCCGGCTCTTATCACTGTGTAATTACCAGAACTGATGCTGATGCTGGTGTTGAATGGCATTGACACCGGTCTGTACAAGAGACTGCCCTCTTCTTAGACCCGAGCGCTCGCTGTCTGTGGATCTCTAACCTGTCTTGTTTTCCCACTGTTCTCTCATTATATTTCTGTCTGTTTGCTTGCCTGCCCCCGTCTGAAGGAGCTGAACTCAACCCCTCCACTGGGAGAGGAGTATGTGGCTCACTTTTCTTACATGCTCAGCTTCTTGCATGTCAGGTGGCTAAAGGTTTGTCTGCTGTGCCTAATAAAACGTCTGCCCTCTTTTGCCCTTGTCAAAACGTTCCATCTTTGGAGAGACGCCGAATGTCTTAACTGTGGGTAGATTATTTTTTGTTCAAAACCACATTCACATGAATTTGTCATTTATACCATCAAAAACCACAGTATCAAATTTATAAGGGCAACAGAATGCAGTCTTGTGGCCTGTGTATGTTTTTGTTGCTGTCAGCATATGACTCAATATCTATGAAGTCTATGAATCACTATGCAGTTGGATTACAGTACAGGTACAGGCAGTGTGTTCCTACTCATTTTGTTCTTGTGAAGCAAAAACCAGTTTTTCCTGGGCAGTAACATGAGTGCCTTGTTTTCTGAGGATAACTGGGGTATGAAATCAAGATAACTTTTTTTGATATCGTTGTAGCTCTTATCTCTTACAAATATTAAATATGTGTAACACGTACAGTAGAGAACAAAGGCTACAGGTCTTATTATATAATGTTATAAATAGTTCTATAGCATACCTCTGATAGCCACCCCCATAAATAATTACACAATTTTCATTATGCGTATAAATCAAATGTTTAATACAAATTTATAAATACAAAATTATAAATATAGTTAAGAATATAGGGTGTATTACTGTCCTGTATTACTGTCTGTCCTGTGCATGACTGCACATGTAAAATGTTTTTGGTTCATGTGTTACTGTACGCACCCCCGTTATGACATTGTGTGATTCAGTTCTTTGTTTCCTGTAGCTTCTTTAGAAGTTAACAGCTTCCTTCTTGTATGCGACTCCTAGTGAATGTGTTTGTGCATGAATGTTGCATCATTAGCCTTTTCTTGCATAACTAAAGGAGTCATTTATGAAAGTTGACTGTCTGTGAGTTGCACTCAGTTTGGATTGGGTGTAGTTATTTTCCTCCACCTGATGAGTTTGTCATTGTTTCTGAATGCTGGCCAGCTGTGGACTGAGGAGGTTCAGCAGGTAAGTAGGAGATTCATTCACATTCCTTGAGACTCCCGACACACCTTTGTCAGGGAAACCAGGAAAGTCTTGTGTCATGACTTCTAAATACAAACACAATTCAATCTTGTCCACTAGGGGGAGCTGTGTTGTTTTTAATCCAACCTGTCGCATTGAGTTTTGCACAGAAAGCGCTTCAGGCAATGCGTCCTTAAAATTATGGTGATGTTTATGCATTTTAGTTGAGGTTATTTTGTGTTTCCGTCAGGCAGAGACAGAACTGAGGATATCACAGAGTGAGTTTGACCGGCAGGCAGAGATCACCAGACTCTTATTGGAGGGCATCGGCAGCACTCACGTATGCAACCCTGTTTCTATATATACAGTGTGTGTATTTATGTAATACAAATATGTATGTGCACTGATGTCTCCTGTGCTCCCTCCTGCTGAATTAGGCTCATCACTTGCGCTGTCTGACTGATTTTGTGGACGCCCAAGCTGCTTATTATGCACAGTGTTACCAGTACATGGTCAATCTGCAGAAACAGCTGGGAAGGTTAGACATATTATACTTTTATGTCCATATATAGTTTTAAAATATATATACATAAATATATCTTCATATAATACATTTACGCTAATGCCTTGATGTTTATGCTAAATGCATACATATACATTTGTATGTTGTTATTAATTAACCATCAGTGTAAAGGACCAGTAGTAACTATGTCTTCTTTTCCTCCAGCTTTCCCTCCACATTCAGCTCTAATAACAATCAGGTTGATGGGAGCTCCTCCGCCAGTGTCTCAGTCCCAAACGTTCCGGCGGCCGCCTCGCTCCCGGCTCCACCCCCCAGCCAGGCCTCACCAGCACTTAATGAACTGCGCAGCACCTCCGGAACACGCAAGGCCCGTGTTCTCTACGACTACGATGCCGACAACAGCAGTGAACTCTCTTTACTCGCTGATGAGGTGAGCAGAGGTTACCTGATGAATGCTGACCATGAGAACAGTCAATCAGGTCTTTAATGTCTGTGTTGGTGCATGTCTTTCCCTGTCAGGTGATCACTGTGACCACTGTGCCAGGCATGGACTCTGATTGGCTGATGGGCCAAAGGGGCAATCAGAAAGGCAAAGTGCCAATTACCTACCTGGAGCTGCTCAACTGAGTTTAGAGCATCAAACATTTGAATGCGCCTTTGACAACAGTAACACTCCAGATGATGATCACAGGATCATACAGTAATGTTGTGCAAAGTAATATCAAGTCTTCTACACTGCCATGTCTTATTGTGTGAATGCCTCTGCCACTCAATGGGTGTCATAGTAGCCTTACAGTAACTAAAAGCAGTCTGAGATTGTCAAAATCTCTGATTTATGTGCCAACTGATTTTTTTTATTGCTTAAACTAATTGATTTTGCTATAATGTGCTATGGTGTGTGAATAAATATGATGAACAAGTTTGGTGGTGTCTGTTGTTAAGATTTGTTTTTCTGTTTTGTAAGCTTTTATCTGTGAGTGTGAGTATGTTTTTGTTCACATATATCTCAGTCCCAGTCACTAATGGATGCCAGTTTCGAGCCTAGGAACAGAGTCAATACATTGTTGTGAATTTTCAATTTGTGCAAATCAAAAAAGCAAAGACAACAACAAACAAAAGAAGGTTATATCAGTATCATAACACTTAGAAATGCTTTTATTAACATACTTTATGTTCTGTGGTCAAAGGTAATTATACATATTTGACACAACCGCCAAACATACTCTTTAATAGTACAAATATCTATCAGAATGACAGAAACTTGAGAATTTTATTTGGGTTTAAAACCATGTCCATGTTGATATTCACAGCAAATTCATGCAACCCCCATCACAATATCTGGGTTACGTTTTGAATGGCACTTCAAAGAGAAGTTGGTTACTGAGGAGTTATTAGGCAGCAGAATCAAATGAGCACATACATAAACCACTCATTTGAAACGTTGAGGACCAATGGGATTTCATCCAATAATAATTTAGAGGCTTTAGGAGGACAAAGTTCAGTTGATAGTTGCATACACAGACTGACGTGATATTAACAATTTCTTTTGACAGCCTTGAGGAAGTTAATACAGTAATAAATCTCAACACAAACTACTGTCTTATGTGGAACCCTTTTGAACTTGAAACATCATCATGGGTCACACAAAAAGTATCAAATTACATACAAAAGCTAGTAGTTGGGCACTGTGGATAGCTGGCATACATTGAAAAAATAAAAATAAATTAACCAACATATAAAGAAGTCCTTTCTTCAAGCAGAGATCTTTTGATGAAGCAGTCAAAGCATGTCCGTATGACTTGCAGCAGTAATTGCGTTAGTGCTGTAAAGTTGCGATGCAGCTGCAGAGGTTGCGTAGGGGTAGCTGTCTTTTCAATGTTAACGTTGCAGAAATGCCCTCCCGCAATGTTTGACGATGCCTGGGAGAAATGCTGTGATTGTAACAACCCATAAAGTGCTTTCGCATTTGGACAATAAAAAAATATTACACTGGGATATAAACACAACTTCAGGCACAACTTCGAGTCAGGTTCCTCATTTTTTGAACGGTGTCAAGCGTCCAATGTTGTGCCAGAAATTGGAGGTCTTGCGTTTGGGTTCAGCCAACATGATGACCTGCTGCTGGGGAAGGGAGGTGGGGAGTGTGGGATGCTTCTGACGCAGCAGGAAGTCATAGTAGGGCCTGGTCACAGCTGTGGGGAATATAAACAACATCAGGACTACAGGAAATGGCACCTAAAATTCTTTCCCACTTTTTCCCAATCCCACGTTTTTAGACACTTTTACTTAATTAGAGAACAGAAGGACAATAACTAGCATGATTTTAGTTTGAGTAATTAGATTTAATAGATGTAATTAGAATTGCACGGGGTCAGTTTTAAGTATGGTAACTTTGCGTATATAGGGGTATTAATGTAAATGTCTATTTGTAAAGAAGGACGATGGATCACCAGTCAGTTAAGTAGACTAGGAGAGTTAAAGCGCCTTCAAAGCGGTTAGATCACACTAACATACTTTCGATTTACCCTCTGGAATAACTACTCGATCAGCTCTCTATTTTGAGAGGACACCCAAGAAATTGCCCTGCGCAGGACCCCAGGGGGCACCCTAACCCCCCGCCCCTGCCTACGCTGTGGGGCATCGGGGAGGAGAGGTGAAGTTAAGGTGGCTCTGGAAACCAGAGGTCCTGGAGGTTCAGAAAAAGGTAGACACTTGGAAGTTTTTGGATGATGAAGTGAAGGGGCTCTGAGTGCCAACAAGTGCTGTAAAGCTAAAGCTTTACACAACACACACACAAACATGATCAATGAAAAGCTGCTGAAGAAATGAACAGTGACCACACATGGCAGAACATGCAACATGCTGTAATCATTTCAATCTCATACTTCTCTTAAACATAAAAATGCTGACTTCACAACTTCAGTGAATATAAGAAACACAAGCAAGTGATAATCTGCTGAAAGTCACCTTTGGGCTTCCCTGTTGGATGACTTTTAGATGCATTCAACATGGCCTGCTTCTTTTGGACCTCTGTGATTGTGAAACCTGGTTTGGAAAAAAAACAACAACTTAATTTACAAGCAGAGGTTCTTTTACATAATACAAAAATGTAAATAATTAATTTAAAAAAATTAAATTTGTCTTTTTCAAACAATTTAAGTGAAGAATTTCAAGTGCAAACTTGTCATCAACATGCTATAGTGTTGTAAGTGGTTGCCAAGGGATTGCTGGCCATGCCATTGCTTAAGTGCTTTGAGTGCTGTTAGTGCATTGCTGTGCGTTCTGGGCAGTTGCTAGGACACTGTTGGTGGTTTTTAAAAAAACTAAACACTAAGCTTCTGTGATGTTTTCATTCTCAGTTATGGCTGAAGCTCCATTTTTAATACAGCCTTTGGGAGATTTACACTCAGAACTTTATACACTTGTTTTACAAGGCATAAAATACATAAACAATAACAGTACTTGTAATAATAATATTAGTAGAAAAAATGTCTCCATAGCACTAACTGTGCATGTTGAGTTTCACTTCAATACTTGACCAGAAATATGCTTTTGATGACTATTCGTTGAAAACACAGTTTAACAACTCCAACAACACTAACTCTGTCTGCTGGGAACCTTGGCTTTGTCTTAGTGACCAGATCACATTGCAACAATCATGCATGTGAACTACAACATCAAGATGATCAATACTCTCATAGCAATGTCTTTAAAGATGGAAAACAAAAAAATGTATTCCCCTGTTTATCCTGTCCCTAGCATCAGAACCTACTTGCAATTGTAGCCTTGTAGACTAAGCTTGTTGATTCATACATCTAAATGTTACATGCTCTTTTTGTCTGCAAGCCACTTGGATAAAGGGTATTGTAAATAAATAAATGTATATGTATGTATGTTCACCTGTTTCGAGGTCATGCTGGACCTGCTCCCGTTCATCTGCAAAGGCTCGCAACCAGCGTTGCTTCTGCTCAGGTTTCTTTGCGCACAGCAGATGGACCTCCTCTCCTCCAGGAGAACACAGTTTCAGAGCATTCTTCACACTCACATTAAAGTCCTTATCCTTCCCATCTTCCACATCCACCACCTGCATCTGATCCATATCTAACCGACCCTTGTAGTACAGAATGTCCCTCCGTAGCAGATCCTGTGGTGCCAATAAGAGAGTAACACATCTTATGAAGTAATTAATACGGCACAGTTATTTATGTAACTGTAATTTATATGTTTTATTAGATGTTTAAAACGTGTTATTGTCAGATTAATGGCATTCATGTCAATGTGGGTTAATTAAATATACATTTATTTACAGTCATGCTGTACATTCCTGTAGCTCAACTGGCTCAGCATTGCGTTAGCAGCGCAAAGATTGTGGGTTCAATCAAAGGGAATGCAAGTACTGATTAATGTATACCATGAATTTAATGTAAGTTGCTTTGGATAAAAGTGTCTACCAAATAAGCAAATGCAAATTAATTAGGTAATGAGGGTTTCTGTAGATAAATTGGTAGAGAGCATGGTGCTACTATGGCAATGCCAAGTTCATGAATTCTCAAAAAATACAAATGTTTGCCTCAGATGGAAAAAGTGCTTAAATTAACTGACCTTTTTACAGAAAACCAGCTGGTGGTCAAAAAGGAAAAACATCCGCTGCTGGCCTTTGGCCTGTGGCTGGGAGATCTTGGTTAAGTCTCCTGAGAAAATCAGGTCAGAACTCCTGCTCAAGATGTCTTCACCCTAATAAGAGGAAAAGAGGCTGCAAGGTCAACCAGATCTGAAGTGAATCGATATAAACTCAGTATAAATCCACAATGAGACCTGTACTATACCTCCCAGTCCTCTATGGAGCTCTGCCATTGAGCGATTTTGTCTATGTTCTCTAGACGCCTCTTTCTCTCATTGATCAGTCTGGCCACATTCTTCATTGCATTTAAGGCGGCCTCCACATCCTTGTAATCTCTAAACAGAAGGACTAGGTTACAAATGGAGCTTTGCAGCAGGACATACTGGATTAGACATATTGGACATGCAGTGAAAGACAGTAGGTTAGCACCTGTGCTGAGGGTTGGTATACTTGAGCAGTTCAGCCAGCTGTAGAGGATACTTGCAGATCTTTTGCACAGGAGTAAGCAAGAATCCATCTAGGGAAATGTCAATCATCTTCTGTAGCAAGCGACAAGCCTCAAAGAAGAAGACGTACTTCTTGATCTTCATCAGTTTGGAGAGCTGCACACAGGCATTGGGGTGGTTGTTGCAATACTCTGAGTAGATCTGGAAGTTTGTTTGCTGGATGGAGAAAGATGCAGAGTGAGAATTCTTGGGAACTTATAAATCAGGATGTCTCCTACACTGTTGTTTTTTAAGTCAGCTTACTTGTTCTAAGAAGCAGGAGCCGATCTCGCTGAGGTGAGGATGATCTTTGTTAAATTTCTTCTCCAAGGCTTTGAGAAACTTCTTTTGGAAGCGGTAGAGCTCATCGATGTTGCCAAAAATGGTGCGCAGTTGCTCTTCAGTAAACATGTCTGTCCTCTTCCGACACTGTTTTATATAGCCCTGCAAGTCATTAAAAATATGTCAAACCTAGCATGCTACAAGGCAAGGCAAGTTTATTTATATAGCATATGTCATACACAATGGTAATTCAAAGTGCTTTACATAAAAGGAATAATAAAATCATAAGAACATAAGATAAGTAAAATAATCATAACAAGCACTAAAACTTGCACACTCAAAAGCTACATATAGAAGAGGCTGAAGTTTTTTTAAACTTAGATGTTTATTTAGACATTCACGTGCCTTTCAGGTATAAAAATATACTTTCCATTTTTACTAGAGTAAATGACTGACACATCTTATCCATCTACGGTATGTCTGGTCTAATGCAAGAATCTTTAGCAGTTATAGTTAGGTTATGGAGCAGGCTTTGCTCATTATTCTGATGTAGGAATTGTGCTATAAGTCAGTCAACATGTAAACAGTGCTTCTATAAACAGTACAAGATGTGGTAAAGTGAGAGAAGCTTACCTCACAGATGTCCTTCAGATGTTTAATGTAATCCCTCTCTGTGCTCATGATCTCATTGATAACATTGGCTCTCATTTGCTCCTTGCAGGGCAGACCGGGACCTAAGGGCCCCCCCATGCTGGCACCACCCCCCTCTGAGGCCCCGTCCAGATGGTCTAAGTACTCCTCCATGGGCTCATCCTGGTTCACTCGTAACTACCAATAACATAGCAGAATAGTTTAGGGCAGCAATACACAACATTGATGCAAATACTGGTGACTAAATACCATACATCTATGCATATTTACTTCTATGTGTCAAACATTTACCTATATTCACTATGCAGCAGCATTTTACTAAAGTACTTGGCAAAAACACACTGACGTAACCGACCCCTCAAGGTAGCATAATGTAATATTGATGACATAATTTGACAGTAATCTAATCCTCTTTGTACTTAGAGTGGGAAGTCTGTTCTCTTTACCCGAACAAAGCTGGCGGGGAACCAGCCCTCGCTGTCCAGCACCCGACCCCACCACCACTCCTTGTTTGTGGCATCCACTACTTCGATGACATCCCCAGCCTTGAAGCCCAGTTCCTGGTCGTCCATGGTGACATGATCCCATAGAGCCTCCGCACACACGCTGCCATCACTGATCAGCTATAGAGACACACATGCACATAGCAAAACTGCATTACAACATGCAAGATTGAATTATCAAAAATGATCACCTACAGCCTTTCTTCAAGGCTTTATTTTCTTTTTTTTCAATGCAACTAACAGAGAAACTCTTACACCTTGAATTATTCTGATTGGAAAGTTAGAAAATTTATTTCTTAAAGAAAATACATCAGGTTAGAAAGTTTAATTTTAGCATTTATAGTTTTCCTTCAAATTATTTTTTAAAACACCAGTCCTTAGGAACTATTTATTTAACCTAATTAGGAACTATTTATTTTGGAAGTGTTTACAAATATTTAAGAAATGTTATTGTATGGAACTGTGTAAGTTAGGGTTAGTAACATACAGAGCTAAAGAAAGAATACAGAGGTTATCTCAGTAAGACATAACCACAGTGTATTATATGTAATGGGGACATATTGGATGGGTAGAGGTAAACTAATATTGCATAACTTTCTACTGAGACAGTCTACATTAATGAGAGTTCTTACATTACTAAGACAAATTAAAAATGCCACTTTGTGCCAGAAAGGTAGTTTAAATGCTGTGGGTTAATTTTAAAGTCTCTATTTCAGCATTCCAGTGGCATGGTCAGTTTTCAAGTAGTGATTTATAATCCTTTATTTTCTGCACTTAACCAAAACCAAACTGCAATGTGCTGTTGAAGGAAAACAAGCCTTTGTACTCTGCTGTCTGGATTTACAATGACTAGTCATTTCAATTTTACGCTTTTTGCCTACAAGGACTGGTTTGGCAATGAAAACAAAAAGCAGGGTAATATATTACTACAGATTTTAGCTTAGCTATAAAGAAAATAAACTGAAATCCTGGCAAGCCCAACGGTCTCCATCTCAATGGTGCAGCAAATCGTGATGTATGACATCGCTGCTGATGTAATAAAGCACACACACATAGCATCATCACACTTTGTTCTCTGTCCATGCTTTTGCTCACTGTGATGGACCATAGAGCTGAATTTACACCCCCGAATCCTGAGTGCTGCATTCTCATCACCACAGCTGTGCCTATGTAGCCTGTTGCCTAGCGACACACCTACATACGTTCCCATGTGCCTCCTCTTCACGGCCTGTGAGTTACAGCTTGGTTCTTGGTTTCATTCTGAGAGTTTACCAGTGACAGATTTGGCATACATATTATAGTACAAATAAAACCAAATTAAAATATCTTAAGCAGAGATGAATTTTGTGTTTGTAACACCAGTCTGGCTTTTCTAGTGTTCTGCTGTTGCCAATATTACAATAAATACACAGCACTGAATTTGACAAAGAAATGAAAGAAATTTTGCTCATTCAAACTGTGACATGCAATGAGAAATACATGTAATTTATAATACACCTAGAGCTCAGTGAGTACACAATGGACACCATACTGCGCTATGGGACGAGAAACCCACTCTGTCACTGTGTGCATTGTTGCACATGCATTGCAAAAACATGCATTGTTGTTGAAAGGTTTCACATAAAAATACCCAAACAATGCATTCATACTCCCAAAACCAGATATAGGCTAATGTTTAAAAAATACCTAAAGATGCTTTGGGATACCTTGAAACAAAAGAGTGACCCCAACCTCCCCTCACAAACCACTAAGGAGTTTACAGTATTACCACTCTCTGACAAGCTGGTAAATATTTACCACTGAGCTGTCTCAGCATTTACTTCTGCCTGAATGCTTCCAAGCTCATACACACACTAGCACAGTCACACCTATTCCAGTTACCTGCACTGTGATGTCTGCATCCTGAAAACCCATCCACGAGTGAGTGAGAGGAACTAACTTTCCCTCCTTCTCCTCCTCCCCCTCCCCTCCTCTGATCCTCACTGCGGCTGCGCTCTACTGGAAGGCCAGTAGGAACATCAGTACCACGTTGATGATGACCAGCAACATCATGATGACGAACACGACCACCTTCTGGGCCTCCGGGCTGAGGTTGCAGCGCAACAGGAAGTGAGCCAAGCCCTGCCGAGATGCCATCCGCTGGCCTATGCGAGCCATGGCGACGGAACCCCCCTTGCCTAGAGGTCTACGAATGATTGCTCGACAGCACACGGTTCCGCACCCGTATCCGCTTGTTATTCTATGGAAATTGCAGAAGGAGGGCGAGGGGGAGGGGTGGCGGAGCCTCCACGTCCACAGTTACCTGCTCACTTCCTTGCCGCTCCCGTCTCACACTTTCTCTCGCACGCGCGTTCTCCTCCTCCTCTTCCGTCGCTCGCCTTTTTTCTTTCCCCGTGCACTGCTGATGTCAGGAGCAGGGGTGGATGTGTCTCTCCACCTCCATTTATTCTTCACCGTGTATGTGTTTTTTTCCCCTTGTGTCTCCTTCTTCCAGCTTTGTCCCTCTTTCACTGCCTCGTTCTTCTTCTCCGACAACAATAAGCTGCTCAAATGCACAGCCGTGTTAATTCCCTTGGATCTGATTAGCACACATGAAAGCCTTTCTTCTTTTAACCTTTCATCTGAAAAACGCAAACCTTAGGGCCAGAAACGGTTGCTCCATCTGTGCTTTTAGCGGCACTAGCAAAAACCATCCATCCATCTCCCTGAATTGACTTCTGTTTTTCCTTCTATTTTTTCTCTTCTTATCCTTTTCAGCCAATCGGGTGATGGTGCTGCGGAGCGTATCTAGGATACCAGAGTAGCGGAGGCCGGCCTTAGCAGCAGCAGCAGAAGGGAGTCGGAGGTGGGGGGAGTGTGGCGAGAGAATGCAGCACATACAACCTCTCTATTCTATCATGACGCTAGCTGCTCATTGGTCGCATCAGCTGCCCATCATACCCACTTCCGTATTAAAGCGACCATGCTATAGTGAAAGTAATTCTGCTTGAGATATTAATTAAAGGCTGTGTGATTTGCAAAACAGCTCTTGAGCTTTTATTTTCTGACCAAAGCTGGTCTTGGCAATGTTGGATTAAAGCAGTCATCCCCACACGGCTGTTTCTCGTGCATCAATTTGTGCACAACTAATGGGATTAGTACGGGCCTCTGATTCCCTTAACCTGCTGTCTCGCTCTCTCTCGCTTTCTGAGTCCAATCCACAATGTCACACAGCATGATACTTCCTTTAAAGTTAGCAGCTGTGTCTTGCACACAAACAAGCCTTCACTCTCTCAAACACACCTTCTTCCTCCATCACACAAACAGCAAACTAAAGCAAGAACTTTCCTCTTTCTGAAGAAAAGTGAATGGTATTTTCCAATGTAACATTTGTAACCACAATTGTAGGGCATGTGTGGACATTGCTATACAGTTGCTATGCTTGTGGCCTTTAAACATGTTTTGAGTTCCTTTATTTTCCTGATTTCTAAAGAAAAAGGAATAACACATATCACCTATGTAAGCTACCTATGTAAGCTAGATATCATTTGTGTTTCACGAGTTGCATGCCGAAGTTTATTGTTTAATATCTGAACAAACCTTTAACTCCAACTATATGTAATAGCAATAGTGATGCTTTCCTTAACCCCTTAGTAAAACAAATGACACTTACTGTCCAAGCTAAAAGACAAAAACAACAACAACAACAACAGCATCAGCAGAGGGACTGTGAGCAGCTCAGTGCACATCAGGTTCCCCTAGGCCATGCTTTGATTAGATTTTCTGCTGTTTCTCACTAAAATGCTGAATGCATTTACTGAATGTTTTTCAACCATATGAAACACTCATAAATCATACTCTGACACTCTGCATAAGTTTGAAAATCTTTGTAGATAATTGCATCTTCCTACAGCTCTGATTCATCTTCAGTCATGCAGAAGATGATGGAGAAGTGGAGTGGCAGCAGGTCACTATGATGCTCTCAGGCCTCAGGAGAGAGACAGACGGAATCAAATTACACTTCTATCTCAGTCATGAAACACTGGCTGCGTTCACACAGCAGCTGAATGCAGATTCACTCCTGGTCTAAGCATTCACAACAGGTTAAAAGTTTAGGATCACCTGACAGAAGTGATCTTTTTGATCTAAAGATGTTTATTTAAATTCGTTTGAAGGCTTGAATTAGTCTAAAGGCTTTGGAATTAGTTTAGGTTTATTTCCAGTTAAAAGTTTAAGGTCACTAATTTTTTTCACATTTATTTTGGAATAATAGTAAATTTCCTTGAATTATGGAATGACATGAATAGAATCTTTCATGCTCTTTGTACAGACTTGAGAACTATGAGCACAGTATTATTAACCAGAATTTCCCAACGTAGCCCAACATGCTTTAAAACGGTAGAATGTCTCTTCCAAAAGTTAAAACATGTAGACCAAAGTTTGGAATATTTTGTGTGGAAAACTGGGGTAGCTGAAAATCCTGTTTAAAGTCAAAGGTCAACGAATCAGTTAATATAAGCAAAGTGTAAAAAGGAGGCAATCTCCAACCTCATTTATAGCCAGCTGCTCTCCTCCTCCTCCTGGATGTCCAAAACGGTTGGAGGAGCTGCGGAACTCATTGTACAGGTCATCTTCACTCCCCACTTCATCAGCCAGGCCAGACTTATCCTGTGGTCCATCGGTTATCACCAATGCTGGAAAACAAAACACAAAACTCAATGTTTAATTCTGCAATATTGTTTCATGTTTATTTCTGCAATATCTCCCTAAGAAGAGAATAGACTTTGGGCATAGAACAATATTCTGTAAAAGGAAGTGTATTTAAAAACACACAATTGAATAGTCTAAACGTCTATTTGACCTTTTTGTCACTTATATAACTTAAGTCCTTATCTCAAGTAAGTGTAAATATATTTGTTACTTTTATATTTGTTATTTTTTACCACGGAAAGTGAAAAACGTACAATGTCTTTGATGTACACATAAAATGCAGAAGCATTTTTCGCATCAACGCTCCAGATTTAGCGTGTAACTGATATCATGGTCAGCAGATGATTCAACAAAGTTTACCACAGGGAGTCTGAGGTTATGCAACCGTTTCCCAGATAGAAAACTGAACAAGCCTCACTTGTATGACCACAGATGATAAAAGGATTAACTCACTAATTAGGGGCTGGAATATTTGATTACCTGTATATATATATATATACACCATGGATCAAAGTACCTTGAAACATTGTTACACAACCAAACATGTGCCCAGAAACATCTGCCCAAGAATCCAGTGCCTAAGAGGGGGTCTATTAAAATGCTTTATGGTCAAGATAGATTTGTCTGTTTTCTGTTGTATAGCTTAAAGCAAATCCTGTGCTGTTTCAGTCACATCTCATTCACAAAGATGGCCTCACTAACATCAAAGCAAAACCTTGACTGCTTTAAGACATGTGACCTTTTCTGCCTGGTATGATGGTTTTGATAAAAACAAGGAACTGCTCTGTGAAAACTACTCTGTGGTTATTTCTCATTTCTGTTTGTTTTTCTTATAAATTGTATTTATTTTGTGACCACATCACCTTACTAGTATCGATTTGTTGTTGGGCTATTTGTTGTGCTTTTAGTGCTGTTACCATGAAAGGTCCAAGAAGCTGTTCCAGGTTCAAATTGACTCAACACAACAAATAACAGCCACAACATCAATTTGCTGTGAGTGTGAGTATATAAGAGAGCAATGATGACACTTAAAACACAACTTTTTTTACAGTTCACATTTGTGGGGAAAATCATGAACCTTCAGGCTGAAAAGCTGAGAATAAATAGCAGTAAATTTGTGCTGACAAATCAAAATAACCCAAAAGAAACAGTTACAATTATTAGCCCTTGTAAACAAAAAACATTCATTATTCCAGCAGCAAATACTGACATTATTTCCACACACACTCCAGTATAAAGCTGCTGAGATGTGTACTGGCCACACAGCAGTGTATTAATATGTCCTCAGTGTGGACAGTTTCAACACAGCACACATTTGGTGTTATTATGGTACCAAACAGACTCTATCTGCTGACTGGACTCTTCACAGACCCTACTGTTATCATTTATTAGTGTTCAGTAAACCAGTGAGCAAGAGACAACCTGGCTGCCACAATCATACCTCTTCCTGTCTCATTCATAATAAATGGATGAGAGAAAATGGAGTTCATGTCATATTTACACTTCTGAGAAATCCATTGCTTTGGCAATGCAGGGGGAACAAATGTCTGTGCATTCGATGTAAATAAGAATACAGTCACGTTCCTAAACTGGGTAGATGGTATTGAGAACACACCCACTGTATTATTTCACAATATTATGCTAATGAAATTTCTAATTACTTGCAAAAATGTAGCTGTTTGGGGGGATAAAGCAACACTGAAAACAGAGCGTATTTACTGATTATAACATGAACAGTCTGTAGGTGTGAAAATTTATCTGGCAATCTTGTTATGCTGTATGTAGGGTAATTGTGAAAGCCTGTAAATTGATTATAGAGATGGACAGGCAAATCAAATCACCCTGATTTGTTTACCAGACATTCAGTGTGTGGCCAAGAGCAAAGAGGGACACAACAGCACATGTTAGTGCACTTGACACATGAAATCAAATATAGTTCACTCAGAGATGGAAGTCAGACGGTCACAGTCGGGTAACCCAAACAATCCTGTCTAGGACTGCTCCCCTCCATAACTGAGCTGATAACAGTAACTGTTATCTTTGTATGTTATCTTTTGTATGTAATATCTTTGTATGTAATATTGTTATCTTTGTATGTAATATTGTCTTTGATTGAAAGTATTACAAAGCTGGGGTTTGTTCTTAAAACTTAAACAGGAAATGAACTGAGAATACAAATTTTCCTTGATGTTTGACAGTTAGGAAGTCTTTACACTATACAAATATCTGGTAAGTTTCAAAACTAAAAACTTGTTATTACAGAAAGTGTTTTTATTGAAACCAAGGTCCGCTAACAAATTTTTCTGGAAAGTTTATAACTGTTTGTTCGACGCAGGCCCTGCAAACTGATTTTTACAACATGGATCTGATAAAAAGTTTTTTTTAAAGCCTGATTTCTCATGTGTAATTATTCAAGTTCAGACAGTTTGTCTTTGTCTTAAAATTGTTTAAAGATGTCTTTGCATTAGTAAATCAAAATAGTGATTAAACAATCAACTTGTTTCTCCTAGTCGCAATGAAAATAATCTGTTATATAAATTGTCAAGAAACTATACAGAAACAATCAAAAAACAATTCCAATTGTGTTATTCATTAACTTTTGGGTCTACTTTTGATGTTTGCCATACAATGAACAATATGACTTATGAATATGACCTTAACCCATGTGTTGTCTTAAGGGTCAAAAATGACCCGTGACCACTTTAAAATCTAGACATTTACAGAGTTTGTGATGAGTGATAAGGTTGTTTCTTCATGCAAAATAGATTTAGGGATTGAAATTCAATTTAGCTGCTTATTTTAGTAGTTAAATGATAATGGATAAATGATAAGGGTTAATTATAATAGGCGTCAAAACCTGTCTTTATGGCATATCTCAGTAACTTTTAGAAATGGAAAGTATTTTTACATATACATTATTTGCATCAAATCAAAATTAATTCATAAAACTGCCTTTCAAATGTAAAAACAAACCCAACTCAGAATCAAACCCTGACAAGCGCTATGTATGCTAACCTATATATATTTTTCATATATATATGAAAGACATGATCTGCTGAGGGTAATTTAAGGAGCCGATCAAACAGGCAGGACAGTAAATGCTCACTGACCTGCTTCCTCATAAATCCACATCCTCAGATAATGTCGCCCGACTGCACAAATTCAGCTCTCAGCCATGCACACGAACACTTTCACTCAGTCTAATCCACGTGCACTTTAAGGATGAAGACCTGAGTTTTAAAAACTTCCATTTGCCACATTAAAATATAGGAGTACGAGTAAGCAGTGGTTACAGTAGCACAGAACAGCTAAGACTGAAGAAAACAGATAAGGGATGATAGGGATGAAATTGTAATACTATAAATATTATATATAATAGTTTACTTGAGTTTTTAATTCCATACATTTTACAAGTAATATTTATTATCCTGTAAGTTGGCAAGCATTTTTCTTTCTGTAAATTGTTGTCACACAATAAATAAAATGTATCTTTCCTATAGTAAATGAATGTGGAACTATGATTAAACCACACTCAGTCGCTTTTTTTTAAGGAAAGTTTTTGCTCAGACTTGAGTTTCTATTTCTCCTAAAAGCTAAGTAAGGAAACACTACTTCCTCTCGAAATGTGTTGTGGCCTTCTTCTGTTTGACTGTGAGGTCCATGAGACCTCAGCGTGTCATAATAGTTTTTTATAGTTTAAAGAAACGCTCTTCCGCACCCCATTTTTTGGCCATGAAGCACTTCTGATACACTAGGACTTCACAGTGGATTACAAACCTTTAGTCTATGTGGCAGTTTTATCACAGATATGTGGAATTAGAGAAGGATCATAAAGACTGAAGACATGTATGCGCTGCATAATTTATGTATCCCAGCAGACCTTCAGTAGCTTTTAAACTATGATACATCTAATAAGGAAACACAGTACCCATGATCTGCCCAACATTAATATGTATGTAGTAGTCCAAAAAGAGATTCAGAAGCAAGCACTATACACTGCAAAAAAATAAGAAATATATTTTCAGACCTTGCTTCACATTTTTGAGCCATTTCCGCAATTACTTCTAACAGGCTTGTCACAGTTTATTTTAAGTAGATGTAAGTCAGCTCTCCTCAATACATGGTTTCCTGAAAGAGTGCAGTCTATCAGATTTAACTCAGTTTGACAACCAGAAACTGTCCAAGTTTTTTATGTCCTACTTTTCAACACCATTTTCACAGCATATCTATCCGTGAAGTTACAAACTATTGTGAACATTTTTGTTGATATGTTGTTGTCTATTGCAGTGAGGTGGCTTTATAATGCAAGTGGCTTCAAAGTCCAAATAGTTTTTGTGGCCACGGCATATTTTGTAGAAATGTGGTAGATGTGGGCTGGTTACAGAACATTGGCAAGACACAAAGATGTATTTTCCATTATTCCTAAAACTTTATAAAAAAAAAAACATTGTAATTATGCTGGAAAGTCATAAAATAAATTTCACCAGCCCTGGCATATTGCAATAAATACAAATTTAATTCTATATTTATCACGCTCTCTTCCTAACAGAATTAGATCAATGTACCTTCATGTTGCTTCTTTGTGTGGTTGCAACAGAACAAAACTTAAAAGAGATGGTAAAAACAGGTAAAAAGATGGTTCAGAAACTAGCCTGAGTGGCACAGAGATCACTACAGATCTATATGCCCAATGGGACTAGAAAAACTCATCAGCTTATTTTCACATGAGTGACTGTTTTACACTCCAACAGTGTCCTACATTTACTTTGAACAAACAGCATAAAATTGCTCAGCTCACTACTGTATTTTATATTATGTAAAAGTGAAAGTGACATGCTTTGGTCAGTTGTAGTTGTGTGGTAGTGTAGAAGTTACCCATAACTGAAATGTGACCTCTGCATTTAACCCATCCATAACCCATCCAGTGAACACACACTCCAAGTTGTGAACACACACGCCCCACAAATATATAATATATATTGTGTATCTACAATTATAGTCTCATACAGTACAAATAAACTGAATGACCAACCTACATTTATTATTCACATTGTACCTTCACATTTTTTGCGTGAGATCTAAATTAAATTGATTAAATATTAACTCTCATGACATGACATGACATGACATGACATAATGTAATGAAATGTATGTGCAAGAAAACATAGCTCTGCTTCTATAACAGCAACATGTGTTTGATTCAATATAAAGCACACAGATCAGATAGACCTATGTGTGATCTGTTAAATTATCATATAATATGCACAAGCAAAAAAATGCTAAGCAAGCGCTGAATGTGCTTAATGTTTCAAACATATGTGCTGATATCTGTTCGTATTGTAACAACTTGTGTTAGGCTGGGTATATGGAACAGATGTTCTGTGAAACCACAGTCACGTCTGATTTTCAACACAGAGTTTAAAGGAGCCACAGTAGTCAATACAACCTCAGAAACAGAAGAGACAACTGCTCATCAATCTGTTTCCAACAACTTAAAAGTCTAATGGAGTCTAAACTAATGGAGGCTATACTAAGGGGGAGATGAAGTTTGCTAATCAAGTAGCTATAGATATATGATGTTACAAGTTATCATAAGAGCTCTGACCACAGAGAGATAGTGTGTGAATCACAGATAAGATCCACACTGGAAAATATTTAAACCAACTGACAGTCTGACATTCCCTGAGTATCAGAGAGGAGACATCCAGCCGGTGAGTAATCTTCACATCCCCTCAGAGAATTTGATTCACTCCACACCAAACTCATCAGACAAATATGTGCCTGTGTTGAACCTCACACTCAAAACAAGATGATACAAACAACTTAAGATTTAACAGCCTGATACCATCACTGGGTTCATACTTTTAGCTTATCTTACTAGCTGAGCAGTTATTGGTCCTCTTATTAGTTGACAACTTTCAAAATATAACAAAAACTAGACTAAAGCTTAAACTAAACTCATAGCAGCCGGAAACAAGTCTGCAGTGCAGATGAAGCAGCAGACAGGGTATGTGTTACATAGGGTTAGATGGAGAGGGCAGTGCCTGGCACAGCACAGCCAGGGAGTCCCACTGGTGTCTGAGAACAGGCTTGAGGAACTGATAAGCTGTACTCACTACAGACAGGCACATGCTGTCTACTGACAAACTATAGCTGCATTATTTTTCTCACTTTAAGCTGAGAAGGTCTGTGGCCTCACCCATGACATGCACTTAAGCTGTCTGAGTATTTTGACGGACTCCAGATGGAGCGACGATGGGTGAGGAATTCTGGGTGAAGTGTTACTCCGAGAGTAAACAGATGAGTCGACTGAACATGGAGGGCAAAGAGCCTCTATCAGAGTCTGTCTTCTCACTGTTTATGCACAAAGAACCAAAGCTCTATTCTAATGAATTGCTAATTTGTATATTCTATGTGAGAATTCCTCACATACCACATATTTAATCCCGTATGAAATCAGTGCAATTTATAAAACTTTCTATTTCTATTTTCTTAATTTCTCTATTAATATGATGTGATATCATGTGAGTACTGTATATAATCAGTGGAGTCGTAAAGGCCACATAAAGGCCCTCTGCCTCTACTCCCAGAATCCACTCAAACAGCAACATTAGCCCTGACACCACTTTAACTTGTTGTGATTATTGATATACTGATGTCAATGCTTCCGACTGTAGCAGTAATCTGTATGAACTGTAGATTAATACTAACCCTGAGAACAGGCCGAAAGTTTATTAAAAGACCAAAAAGAGGGAGGACTGACTGGAATGTCTCCATGTGGAAATATTCCAAAATGATTTCACAGTAGAGCTGATATCTTCCTCTGTTCAGTGACTGTAAGTATGGAATTAGAGTTAGGAAGTTGACATCTGTAAAGAAATTGTTGATGTACATCTTTAAAAAATATACCAACACTAATACAACATTTTCTGGGTTCATAATTTATAGCACTATAATCATGCAGAAGGAGGCCAAGTTTGAGGTGTCTGGTTTGACAAATAGAATCTGTTTAAGAACCAGGCGTTCACACAATGGAGAGAATTTCTCTGCTCAGTGCTGTGGTACACTGTCTCCGTGTGGGCTCAGTTCACTGTCACTGTAGATGCAACCAGCGCTGTACAATTACGCTGCAGTGCCATTTCACCCACAGCAAAATGCCATGATAAACTCAGCAACTGTCACAGTGCAGGCTGCAAACAAACACTGGGTGAACAATCACTGATGACAATATCCAGATGCAGGTGATGATGTCTTTATTTAAGTCTGGTGTCTTTATTTATTTATATAAACAATGAAGTTGTACAATAAAGAATTTCACCTTTTATGTAGTGTGTATATAAAAGTGCTCATTTATAGCCACTACAATTCTAGGTGGTTACCAGGGCGTTGCTATGTAGTTGCTACAGTGTTTTGGCGTAACAGTGATGCTTGTCCTAACAAGAACCACTAATTAAAGGAACCACTGTTCCTTTAAGAGCCACACATACAACAAAAACATTCTTAATAAAAAGAGGGTTCTTTTCTAAACCTAAAAATTTAATTTAAATATAAACACATTGTGAAAACCTACAGAGATACTGCCCTTGTTTATTTATTCAGAGATGTAACGCTCACTCCAGGCCCCGTCAAACATGAGCTCTTCATTCTCTTTTGCATACCAAAAAAACAGACAAAAGTGCATATGGGGGGATAAACTGACGCTTGAAGCAGGATACATGCTGTATGATTGTGGTTCATGTAAAAAGGTGTGAATACAACACCATCTGTCTTAAAGCCACCATAATGCATGAGGGGGGCACATATTCACAAGCCACAGACCCCCCATTTACTCAAGTTAACTGAATTAGCACAGCGACTGATGGATTATTAAAAGCAAAAAAATGAGTCACTTACTGAGTGTAATACATTTGGTTCAATTAAACACTGAATGCATTCAGTTTTTAAATGAGTAACTCTCATTTATGAGGATTAGACAACAATTGTTCATTTAATAATCTGTCCAGTTCTTTATCACACAACCAGCTCCCATCAGAGGGTCACAATATTCTGCAATAATACCACCTGGGGAAAATGTGGACAGCAATACATCTGCTCTTATTCCACAGTGGAAACTCAAGACTTTAATGAAAACACATTTGAGAAGAACTGAGACTTTCTATTTTCAGCTCCGAAGCGAGTAAGAGGTGATGGTGCATTTCACACACATTCAGAAAGCATAAGACAGGAGGCTTTGCAGAAGCGTGGCAAGTTGATGGGTGGTGGTGACATGTTCTGTAAGATGATTTCCACTGCACGCGTTCCTGCCTGCATCTCATCTGACACCTGCAGCCACCCTATATGTGTTTAGCACCGGCCCACCCTCAGCCTATCTCACAGCGGATGAAACAGACCAAAAGCTGTTAACTGTGTCAAACGTGTCAGTATGCAAGGGTACATGATGAGGAAACGAAAAGGGCTGCAACATACTGCCCGTTCATATTCCACCATAGTAAAACTTACATCAGATTTATTATAAAAAGACAGTGAAGTCTTTTTAAAGACTTTTTAAAAGTCATTTTCATTTACCTTAATTAAATCGAAGAGAAAAATTATTTCTCTCTAAACCAAAACATCAAGAAACAGAGTAAGAATGTGAATAAGATTAAGTTGTTTTGGAGTATGATTATTTATCCTAGTTGTTATATACTTTACATTTACGTTTATATACTCTTGACAGATTTGTTGATTATAATAGCATTGATTCTAAAACTAGCAGATTTTAGCTAAGTATTCAGAGCTAGTTCCTCCAAACTAGAAATGCTTTCTCCACTTTCTCCACAAAGTGTGCAACTATTTCATATGAGGCACCAGCACTGGAATAGGGCTATATAAGTCTGAAATCTGCAGCTCCAGTCCAGCCTGAATCCCAAATATCTCTGCCTGTCTAGGATATATATCAGTCGTTTTTTGCTGTTCAACACAATTAAAACATCTTTAATTTTTTTAAATGTCAGTATTTCCTCCACTACTCTGTGATCAGATACAGACATGACTGTGAGTGCTGTAATGAGGTCAATGGACCGTGACAAGGTGACAGCACAGTTTGAAATGTCTGTAGTTATTGCCCCCGGCTCACAGTGCACCATTTATTTCCCCCATCACAGGAAAAGTCACATCCCATCTCTTATAGCACAAAGAAGAAAATGAGAAAAACATCCAAATTACAGCTGACGTGGGCAGCCATGGCCGTTTGTGACATCAGTGCTACCTTGGCTGATGGTCATTGGCTTGTCTGTCACCATGCCAACCCTAAGAGAAGATAATGAGAGCAAAATACTGCTCAAACTGGCATCTCATCTAATATTATTTCACATGTATTGCACGGTTGTACTATACGAGCACTGATGCACGGAAGTACTAATGAACAATCAGGCAGGGCCAAGATGGCAAAAGAGGGGTGCTCTATTCTTAGGAAGGTAACTGAAGAATCTGTGTTAATCAATATATCAGCTCCATTCAATGAGGCAAAAGGGGCTTTTAAAGCAAACCAAGCAGTGTTGGTTTCCCCCTCAAATATTTTTAACGCAGCTTCTGCTCTGCAGAATTCTGCCTGTGGTGCTGAATATTAAGGTACAGATTCCAGCTCAAGCACTGTATATATGAAGACAGACAGTAAAGCAGACTTAGCATTATACAGCTACATTATTTAATACTAACATGGCTCCCCTGTGTTTGTATTTGTAACATGTAGGCTCCCCTGCATGTCAATTTTCCTGTACATTAATTTCCTGTGTGGGTCTGTGTGTGGCTGCTGAACGCAATGCATGCTGTCACATCACTTGGAGCGTTTGCTCCTAAGCAATCCATCTACATCAAAAATACACATTCAGTCGCTTGACAGTGCCTTCCACAACGTTACCACTTAACCAATTACGAGTCTGCAAGACCATTGATCAATACATGGCATCCGTAACAGTAATGCAATAACGTAAGCAGGACGCAGACAACAAAAAGAGTGGCACATCTTTATTTAACTATAAAACATCATTTGTTTTATGAATTAAAACATCACCACTAGCCAGAGTCACCAAACTAGCATGCTTTCAAAATAATCTTATTTTGAATCAGCTTCTGCACATATAACATGCAAGTGACACACATGAATCCTACCAGCCTGATTCACAAACCAAACTCCTGTTGCTTTGACACGCTAAACGCAGGAACGCCAGCAATGCCCTGTGTTTACACTTGCAAAAGAGACAGTGGCTCTTTCAGATTCCTCCTTTTGAGGGCTGAAGACAATGCTACCACATAAAGACCGAAATACAATGAACAAGTGTCATCACAAAAACCACACAGAAGCAGAACGTCACTGTTCCACAACCGCGACCGCTGACATGCACATCAGCCTCAAAATGCAACTCCAGAACCTCACAAAGTACTCATGACTTCTAGGGTTCAAAGGTGAGGAGGTCTTACCATTGGTGGAGTGAAGGCTCTCCAGACTCCAGTAATGGGACATGACCCCTCGCAGTGCCTTAACCCCTCCAGCCAGTCCCAGAGAGGGGCTGCAGTCTGACTCAGACCCAGGTGACTGCACTGAGCTGTCCCTGCCGCTGCTTCCACTGCTACAGCTGCCTCCTGCCAGTGGGACGCCCACCTCACCGGCACTGTGCTGCGTGCGCATGTGGCTGCACACCAACAGGGAGAAGGGTGGCGCCGCTTGGGCAGGTGTTAGGTCCGAGCGTGCTGCGAGCGTGTGAGTCTCCAAGCTTATGTCAGCCGCCAAGATCTCAGCCTCGCCTGCTCTCAGGGTCTGCGACAGAGCCACAGCCCTCCTCTCTCATTCCTCACCGCTCTCCACCTCCTTTACTTTCACTCTTGGATGCACAGTCGCGAAAAGCTCACAGCTCAACATAGACGCCCTGACACACAATCAGCCTTCTCGCTCTCTGTCGTGCACACACACATACAGTCACAGGCTGGCATCACCAGGGATCCTCTGAGGGGAGAAGGGCTCAAATGATTCACATGGTTCAATGTGAAACACTCAGTCTGGCACTGAAACAGACCGCCTTTTGCCTCCCCCTCAGTCCCCCCTTGGACCCCCCTTCCTCCACTGTTAAAGCCAAGCTGTTAGTAAACCAAAAGACAGCGCCTGGAGAGTGCACTAGCGATGGTGAGGGTTGCAAACACCTTCTAAGAATTTAACCCATAATTAGCTGAGATCACAGTAACTACAAGCCCAAAAATGTGCACAATTTATCACAACAAAAGCACTGGCTGAAGATATTCTTACACAGAACATGGGCAGATACTAAAAGACCAATTTGATGGAAATGCTCAGAATCTCTGGAGACTTTGAACAGAAAGGAATGTAGTTCGAATGAAACATTTTCTCATAAGACTCAAATTTGAGAACATTGACATGTTCTAACCTTTGCAGCTGGGACTACATTTTACATAACTGGAAACTGGATTTAGATCAAAGATAAAACTTGGGGGGAACATTCCTCACATGCTTGTGTATGACAGATCCGACCTTCCACTGGTTTGGATCACACACACTTTATAATTCAACTGGACTATTAGCTAGGAGGTTACAAATAACAACAACCACATCAGTATTTACACAAATATTACAGTGCCTTTCAATGTACATTTGTTTGTAACAATTTTTATCTGATAAACTGTTAATCCAGCAGTCACAAATAAAAGCAGATAAAACAAATTGTAGTGGGTTCCTATAGAGCACAGCACGAGCAAAGTCATGGGCTTGACCCCCAGGTCACACACAAACTTAAAACATCTTGAATGTGCCATATGTTGCTTTTGATAAAAGCATCTGCCAAACAGAGAAGTGTATATGCTTCTAGTACTTAAACTGAAAAGCACAGCTCATACTGTGGATTGAAACGAGTAAACTTACCCAGAGGGGTGGCCTGTCTATTTGCCTCTTGTGCTGGTGTGGTGAGATTCAGTTCTGTGGAGAGCAGCATGAATCTGTGTTAGTTTCTTTTATGAAGTGATACAAACTAAGACTGTAGTTCGACATTATCATAACTGCCATAGGAATGCTGCACGGGTTAGATGCGGTATATGGAAAGGTCGTAGAGTGGGCATGATGTCAGAAAGGGGTAAAATGAGGTCATTGTGTCTTTCTTCTCATAGGAATCTATTTTACATAAGGCAAAGGCATTTACAGAGGTCCTGCAAAATACAGCACAAGCCATGGAAAGATATTTCAGCAAAAACAACAAACAGAAGGTGTTAAAAAAATCTCAGTTCACATCTGACATTGGTAAAATCATGTTTTAATACAAAACAAAAGTTTTCCATTTAGTATGTTGATCTTAGAAACATAATACTCATAAAAGCGGGCAAACAAAACAGCCAAACCAAGGTCAGCCAAAACCAATTTAATAGTCCCTTAAAATCAAAGTCTAGACTCGTATTTAGGCACTGTATTTGTACTGTTTTTTTTTTTCAATCAAAACTTGCTTTTTAGGCATGTGTGATTGTATGTATGTATGTGGATCAATGCCAGGTGTACCTCTAGAGCTCAAAGAAAAAGAAAGAGAGAGAGAGAGTGAGTGAGCAAGAGAGGGTGAGAGAGAAGGCCTGGCGCCAGTGAGTGGGTGAGAAATAATCAGCAGGATTGTTTGGCAAAAAAAGAGAGGATCAGCGCTGGGGGCCCCTGAGCTCCACGCTCCACGCATTACTACACAAAGATAGCCTCTGTGCTCCTGTTACACATACACACCACTGAATAAAGCTGCTTCTTAAGAAAGCACACATTTCTACTGCTTGTAGGTGGAAGACCTTGATGAACATTGATGTGTTCAATATCACATCACAGATGTTTTGTTTCTTTCCAACTGCAGATTTGCGAAGACATCCTTGAGTTTATGTCAAGGCATCTGAACATAAATGAGACGACCTTTGATGATAAAAGACTATAAATTTACATCAAAGACCTTTGTAAGTCTCTAGGCTCGAACAAACTCATAGCTCACCAAAGGTTATCAAAGGTTTTAGAAAGCAGGCAGCCATTGCCCCCTGGAGGACATTAAAGACCACCCAGCCTTAAAGCTGGTCTTAAAGGATTTAAAGATAAGAGTCAATTGCTTTTTCCAGTTATCAAGGTTTGTGATGCGGTGACTCAATGTACAGTATATGTCCCTCACCTGAAGATGACAGGTGAGGCCAGCCCAAGCAGTCCAGTCCAATAGGTGTGCTCTGGGAGAAGAAGTGATCTTTGAGGGTGATGGAGGGGAACTGTTCAGGAGAGGCAAGGGAGAGTCTGGTGCGCACCTACAGATGAGATCAGCAGTCAGACAGAAAACATATTAAAGAAGCAGTTAATGTATTCAATTTGATGCTAAACGAATGGCATTTCAAAATTAAATAATGTTTGTTTATTTTATAATAACATTTTACATTAACATTTGAATTTAATGCTAAATTAAAGTCATTTTAAAATGTAATAATGTTAATTTATTTTATAATATTTTACATTAACAATAAGCTAAATAATTATGTATGAACTATTTTTCCTTCCACTAGTTTATGCAACTTTAAAGAGTATTTTTTTATTCTTGACAGATGGTGAAAATGTTTGGCCAGACATTTGTTCAGTCAGGCAAAACACAGAAATTGCAAGGTAAGTCGGAAATCCTAAAGATGCTACAAGCAAACAGAATCCAGTAGTTCAAAGCGAGAAGGAAGCAGAGCGGGAGAAGAAAAGATGCAGTGGGAGATACGGATAGCCAGGAGCTTCCATGATTTCCTTACTTTCTCACGCTGCTCAGCTGTTGTGTTAAGCTGGCGCAAACTTCTCTGTCCTAAAAGATTCTTTTTACGGAAGTTCTCCTCATCAGCCAATGTCCCGTAAGAGCATGAACGCTGGCGTGACTCTGTGGAACCTCTCATCCTGTTTGGGTCGCACGCCACCTTTCTGATGCCCTGAAGACATACCGCCCATCCGTAAAGGTCTGAGATAGGTCTAGGTTCCGCTGTACCCTTTCTTCTGCGCTTTACCCGAAGCACACATGCATGCCCCTGTTGTCTCCTCTCTGCTGACTGGACCACCGGTTCAGCACTTTGTTGTACATGCTTTGAGTGCAAATTTAGGTGGTTATTATGCAAATGCATTTTGATGAAAGTTTTTTTCTATTTTTATAGCTTGGTAAAATTATATATTATCATGATACATTTTAGCCACATGTTTAACTGATATGTTGTCAAAGAAACCAAAGTTCCACAAGATGGCACTGTTTCTGAAAGGCAGACCCTTTTCTCTTGAGGCGTTGTGCTTCAGCGTTTTTGATTTGAACATGAAACATCCCTTGTAATTTCCTGGTTAAATCCAGCTCAAGAGCTAAATTTAGCAGCAATGTGTTTTGAAAAAAAAGTGTACATCAACAATCTACTTTTTTAAAAGCTGTGAAACTCTGAAGTAGGATTACCATATACAAACTGTAAAACTTAAAATAGGAAGTAAACAAAGTGTTGACAGTTTCTGTCTGTAAAATTTTAAAGAATATGATTGCTCTCCTAGCATCAAACTCCTAATATTTTTTTTGTTATGTGGGGTTATTTTTAAAGATATTTTATACCTATATTCTATAAAATATAGATTATCTATAAATTATATATATATTATATATAAAAATTGTCCTGCTTTCTGTGTCTTCTTTCTTCTTCATATGTAAAGCTGCTTTGCAACAATACAACATTGTAAAGAGCATTATATAAATACATTTAAACTTAACTGACAAAAGTAACATGCAAAACTGATATTTTATCAAAACACTTCGACCTACCTCAGGTTTGTTGGTGAGAGAACCAGAGGTCAGACTGGACTGAGACTGATTATCTGAACTGCTGTCCTCTTGTAAGTACTCAGAATCAAATGAGTGGGTTGTAGTAAGCTGTGTTGTCCTTGGCTTCAGAGACTTCGGCCGTTGAGGAGGGTCTGAGAGACCCTCAACATTCACTCCCTGACCGAGCGAGCACAGGGAAGATGCCACAGATCGTGATGGGTAACGGAAGCTTCTCCGATGTGTCCACAACCCAGGACTTTTGGGTTTAGGGCTCATAGGCCTTGTTGGAGAGTCTGTAGGCTCAAAATAACTCATAGACCTGCTCCATGTAGGTGACCTCTGGTTTGCAAGCGCAAACACAGTGGGGTGTACAGGGGACTGTGACCTGTTCTCTACATTGTGCATAGCCTCAAACCCATCTAAAGAAGCATGGTCTGAAGAGTCTGAAGAAACCGCATTAGCCTTCTCACCTCCTTCAAAACACTTTTTCTCAGCAGTATCCTCAGACAGGTCATGAGGTTCAGATTTTATGTTCACTGAGTCTGAATGGCACATCTTCCTGAACCTCTTTTGGGAAGTTGGTGAGCTGTGGAGCCTGGACCTGGTCTGAGGAGAACAGAAAGCACAGTCACAGTTGTTTTGATATGTGGATTTGTCACAGGTAGTCCCAGAAACCGATTTGGTTCTTTTGCATAGATCCACTTCTTTAAATCCACTTCGTTTTGTCTTCCTCCAGGACTGTTTGGGTCTCCCCTCTTCATTCTGGGATGGCAAGATCTGCTCCTGGTTGTCCCTCTCAGGGTATCTGGCCTCAAACAGGCTAGATAAAGACTTATGAGCCATTGCAAGCTTCATGCGTAGGTTTAAGTTGTCAGTGCTTTTGCTTCTTTTTTGCTGTAATCCATCTGCCATCGGAAAAGTTCTATAATTCAGTGGTTCTCCATCTTTGTGCTGCTGTTGCTGCTGGGTGTTAGTGGAGTGATGTAAACTTTTAGATATTTTGAGTGCATATTTCTCTCTGTTTTGCAAATTTAAGGCAAATGCCCTTTCAAAAATATCATCATTTGAGTGGTCACCATACTTCATAACATCTATAAGATGATCTGTACTCTGCGAAACAGCTGTCTTGTAGAGTGATGGGTGTGGTTTGTTAGATGATGGGAGTGTATTGTACTTCACTTCCTCCCGCTCATGTCCATCCTCAGAGTCCTCAAATTCTGGATCGATCTTGTTATTGATCTTTTGTTCTCGTTTGGTCTTGCGGAAGGAGGGCATTCTAGTGAACATGGAGAACACAGAGCCCTTCCCTGAATGGTTTCTTTTACTTCTCGTAGAACCACGACGGCTAGGAGGTGACTGAGTACTGTCCTCACTGTTTGTACAGGAGTCAAGGTCTTGCGATACACCACTCGACACACTGTGGTCATCATAGTTATCAAACCCATTTAATAGAACATTTGTTGTCTCTCCAGCCTCTGGTTCATTTGTAACAGCATTTGCATTTATTTCAGTAGTTGCGTTGGCCATCATCTTCCTTGCATTTGGATGAATGGTTTCAGTGATGTTGCTTTCATGTGGGCAGTTTGTGATGTCATCACAGGAGCACCATTCTTCATTTAATTCACCTAATGGAAATGAACATCCTACTTGTTGCTCTTTTAACTCCTTCTCTATCATAGTGCTCTCCAGTGAATGATCAGACTCCACAATGGCTCCTAAATTAGTAACAGGCAGCATGCGATAACATGCAACAAAGGCCTCCGGGCTGGACAGCTGCAAAGGGTGTGTATAAAGATGATCTCTACAATCAGACATTTTACATAATGAATCAGTGCTTATAGAAGAACTTGTATCTAACAATTCAATTCCTCTCTCCATGTCTTCTGATGCATGACTACCATTGACCTTGGGAGAGTGGTTCAGCGGTAACTTGCTTTCCTCCAAGGCAAGCTCCAGATGTTCATGCTGTGCATGCAAATCGACAACATGCACAAATTCACAGTCTGCATTTATCATTTCATGTGTGCTGTTATGGCTATCTGTGTGTGAAGGGCTTGTGGTTGGTAACGCTGCAGTCCTACCCTGACTGATGGCGTCTGTGTCCTTGAACTGAAATCCTTCTGCTGTTTGCTCTTCCTCCACTGCAAACCAGTGCAGCTGGCCCTCCTCCCCACCATGCCAATCACCAAGCTGCTTTTGTGTAACATCTCTGTGGCTGCTGAATGCGTCCAGGTCAAGTGGTGTTGTTGTAGCGTTATCTTTACAGTCTTCTGCAGTCTTCATTTCAGGAGGTTGAAAGGGGGTAGCAGCGCTACATATCTCACTGTTTTTATAGTGTTCAACTCCTGAGACTAAACATTTACTATTATTAGTTAACCTGTTGTATTTTAGCAAAGAACTAGGTAAAGTTTCTTGTATACCTGAGGCACGGTCTTCTACAGTAATGATCTTAATATTATTATTTGTGTCTGAGCTGCATTCTCCTGTTGTCACTAAATCCTTGTTCCTACTGTTCAGCTGGGAATAATTAAAAGGAGATTGTGAGTTTGTGCAAGGATCAGAACATGCATTAGACAAAACATCAACATCCAGTTCGGTTAAACTGGCTGCTTCAAATGTTTCAGACTCAGTGGATTCATTTTGCCTTGTGTTTTTGTCAGGCAGGTTGCTAGGTGTGTGAAACTGTTGAGAGGTTTCTGTGTACTGTTCACATGTGTCAGACACAACATCTACATTGCAACATGCTATTTGTTTACAGTTCACGTCAAGTTTATCACTGAGCCCAAAGCAAATGTCTGTGGAGCTAACTGGAGATTTGTCATCACACATCTCAAACAAACCTGCCAAAGACACAACTGCACTCTCTAGACACTCATCAACCTCAGTGGTCTGCTTGTTAACACACACAAAGTTCAAAGAATTAGGCCTAGTATATTCTATGCATCCTGAACTATCAGAGTAAATGACTGACTGTTCAGTCGAGGGAACTATAGTACATTCTTTAGGACAATCTGCAACAATGTTATGTGAGTTTCTATCTGTGCCTTTAAAAGCATATGTGGGAGCAGCCAAAATATGTGTTTCTTTATCACAAGCTTTTGTTTCAAAAAACTCGTCCAACTTGTTACAAGGAATTTCATTATCAGAGCACTGTTGGGTTTTGTGAGCACCTGTCTCATGCTTACAGTCTCCCAAATGTGTTTGCAAAGTATCTGTGTGATGTCCACTGACTGAGTAATCATCTTCAGTGCCATGCATTTGTAATACTGGGCTATTTTGATGGCTGAAATTAGTGAAGGCTTTAATGTCTGACTGTTCTGAGGTCTGATCACTGATCATACACTGATGCACTGAGTATGCATCTGTCTCATCTAGGTAATCTGTATTAGCTCCATACCAGTCATATTCAATGAGTTCATTTAGGTCCTGCTTTTTAATATTGAGAGTGTCACTCTTTTCTAAGCTCAATCTGAGTTCCTTGTTAATGTGTGATGATAGCAGCCATTCAGATGTTTTTAGAGATGTACTATCTCCAACATCTATGCAGTCCTGTTTAAGTGGTTCCTTATCATAAAAGGCCAGTGAGTCTGACACAAACACTGGCTGTACCTCAGTCACAGTGCACTGAGAAATCATGGAATTTTCTTCCATGAAATCAACATATGATTGGCTATGTTCTACTGACTCCTGTGATTGGCTATGTTCTACTAAGGGTAGTGTTAGGTGCTGCTCTTTAGAGGACAGTAATTGGCTGTGTTCTACTGATGCACTTTTCCTGCTGTGCTTTGTTGAGGCCTGTAAATGATCATGTTCTACTAAAACCTCTGGTTGGCTATGCTCTAGTAAGGCTTCTAACTGGCTGTGTTGAAGTGAATCTTGTGATTGACTGTGTTCTACTGAAGCCTCTGATTGGCTGTCCTCAAGGAAGGCCTGTAAATGGCTATGTTCTGCTGAAATCTGTGATTGGCTGTTTTCTACTGAGGGCTCTAATTGGCAGTGTTCTACTAAAACCTCTGATTGGCTGTGCTCTAGTAAGGCTTCTAACTGGCTGTGTTGAAGTGAATCTTGTGATTGACTGTGTTCTACTAAATCTATTAATTGGGTTTGTTCTACTGAAATCTGTGATTGGCTGTTTTCCACAGACGTCTCTAATTGGCAAAATTCTACTAAAACCTCTGGTTGGCTATGCTCTAGTAAGGCTTCTAAGTGGCTGTGTTGAAGTGAATCTTGTGACTGACTGTGTTCAACTGAATCTAGTGATTGGGTTTGTTCTACTGAAGCCTCTGATTGGCTGTTCTCCGGTGAGGCCTGTAAACGGCCATGCTCTACTGAAATCTGTGATTGGCTGTTTTCTACTAAAACCTCTGATTGGCTGTGCTCTAGTAAGGTTTCTAACTGGCTGTGTTGAAGTGAATCTTGAACTACTGAAGCCTCTGATTGGCTGTAATCTACTGAGGCCTCAGACTTGCTGTAATCCATTGAGGTCTCCAACTGGCTGTGGTCTACAGTGGCCAGTGATTGTATTCTATTGCGTTCTATTGACATTTCAGCTGTTTCCTTAATAGGCTCAGTTGATTCAGGCAACACTGTGTCTATAGAAGGAAGCTGCAATGAAGTTAAACTGACTTCACTGTTATGGACATTTACCTCAGGTCCATTGATTTGAGTGTCTGAATTATCATCATGTTCTAAATCTGCAGCTGTGCGATTATAAGTCAACTGTATTTCACTGTAACTAGTGCCATTATCATTATGCTGTAATTGTTTCTCATTTGAGGTCATTAATTGTGTGATAGGCCCTTCATGTCCTAACTGAGTCTTAATTATATTTAAGCTGATTTGTTCGCCTAGAGATTTTCTATCAGCAGAGTCACTAAACTGAGACTGAACTTCACCACTATCTGTGAATGTCAATAATAGTTCACTACAGCTTTGCTCAGACAGTATTTGTGATTCTAAAGATCCTTCTGAATCCAACAGACATGTTTCTATGTGGGCTATGTCATGTGAGGATGAATCAAGTCCAGGTCCTGCTGGCAAATTACTGTAAACGTCCTCACACTCTATAGCATGTTCCTTTCCAGTGCCATCATCTCCACTGTGTATCACGTCTCTATGTAGCATCTGTGCCAGGGATTGCTCTTCCTCCGCTGTCCTACTGAGACTGTCAGTGTAAAGCCTTTCCGTTGTAGAGGGCCTTCTCTCTCTGACAGGAGGAGAGAGTTTGACACAGGGAAGGCCTGAGTCCAGGAAACTGGCCTCAGAGCTGAGCGGTGTCCTGCAGCTGTCCTCAGTTTCATGGCTGAGGTCAGAGAAAGTGTCACTGTGCCAAGAATGTGTGTCAAAATATTCCTCTGTTGTTGTGTCCTGTGTTGCTTCATGAAGTGTCTCACACCATTCATGATCATCCTGTTGCTCTTCACCTTCTTTCTGCTGAGACTCTCCATCTTCCAACACTTCGTTCCCAGAGTCTTCTAATGCAGGGGCCTATGAGAAAAAAAGGCATTGCATTATTTTGTGGTTCTTACTAAAAGATTTTCTCATCATTGACCTAAAGTAAACAATTTGTAAATCACATTAGTGAGGTAATCTAAATAGAAGGCGAACAATTTGCTGAGCTTTTTATTTAAAAAAAAATCTGCAATCAATTAAACTCTAAAGAGAAACATGTGTTTATGAAGTTCACCCCAGAGGTAATCATTTAATTACATCCTAAATTGTACCCCACACACACCTGGAACTAATGTGTCACTTAGCCTTATAAACTCATATGGAGTTTATAAACTCATATGGAGCATTTGATTTACTCATTTTTTATGAAATTTCTTCATTCAAATTATTATTTTTTGTGCAATAATGGCATTTATAACAAACACACAAGTGTACAACAGATTGTATTAATCAATTAACAATATATTGGTAGAAACCATATGTCATACAAACATTAATATCAAAAAGTAAACTAACATAAATGTCAACAAAAAATTATTTTAGTTTAAAATTATTTCATAGCAGCAAAAATTGCATCTAAAGATCACAGATCTCACAACAGAAGAAACATAAGATCTGAGACAAGGTTGATCCCTTTGAAATATAACTTCAGTATCCTCATCTATGAAAGTTCAACACAATTTTCCTTGAGTCTATGACAGGAACCAGCAACCAGGTCAAAAAAAAAACATCTAAAAACTGAGAGTTCTACAACACTCAAGTAAAGAGGTGATAGATAGGGACGGGACTTTGCACCAGAGCACGCATTTGTACCATTACCCAGCTTAGTGTAGCTCCCATGAATCCACAGAGCAACAATAACAATCAACCTTAGGGAAAACCCTGCCAACCACACCTCCACTTTTATTCAGCACACTCTACATTCTCTATCCAACCTCCTCACCATGACTCACTGCGACTACTTCTCCAATCTAGACAGCTCAGAACATTCTGAAGGCAGACACCTGCATTAGTTTGGCCAGAAGTCAATGATTCTTGCTTTTTAATACAGATTACCTACAAATTTCAGGTTCTTAGTGAGAGATGTAGGTGTTTTCTGTATACTTAAGAATGGCAGAGTTGTCAGGCACAGCATATCTCCAGCTAATCCTGACAGGTCAAACCACTCCAAAGACTTCACTGTAAATGAGGAATGACATTAAGTGGAAGAGCTTTGTGAACAGTATCAAAGAGGTGACCATCAAACAAGCAAAAGCCTGCACAGAATGTTTTTTAAGGTGGATAAACAGAAATATTTTTGGCAATACATTTCCTGAAACTGAAATAAAACTGAACGAAAACACTGCTAGAAAGAGATGTACATTCGTGTCAATATTGTCTCGAAAGTTTTTTTCACAACTATACGTATGACTTTGCTAAATGCTAAGTTTTATTAGGGCTAGCAGTGACTGAAATAAAGTAGTAGAAAATACATCCATCAAAATGTCAAAACTATGACTAACACATAGTGATACAAGATACACTAGAAGTACAGCTTAACCTCATTGGCAGGTGAAATGACCTCAGACAACAACGCAACATCATTCAGCTCCATTCAGAAATCAAAGCTTGTTTTCCGAATTGGTTATAGTTGAGTTCCCTAACTGGCTTAATGTCTTAACTCTACGTCATGGATAGGGCAAAGGAAGGGAGTGGATTGGACTTTCAATCAAGTGAGCGAGTTTAGGTGTAAGTGTATGAGGTTAAACATGGAAAGAAAGCACATATGACAGAGCACACAGGCTGCTGCTGACACAGCATGCCCACAGCATGATGGCATGTCTATAAAAAGAATTCACACTGACTGGACAGGGTTCAGATTTTCTTGTGTCACTGTATGGCACTGTGATGTAAAAAACTGAAGCTTTTTGCCACTCATTCAAGCACACAGAAATGGAAATCTCTTCTTTTTTAAATGCATATGTATCTCGATAAATTAAAATTACTTTTGAATTTCAATGTGCTGAACAATAACCTGTATGAATTAACAAACATATTTTTAGTGACGCTGTGTTCATACTAAAAAAGCTCACATTCTTCAAGATACAACACAATTTAAGTGAGAATTTTGTATAAATTTCAGGGGCTGCTGGGAAAGGCTGGCTGGAGTTTGTACCTTCTGTGCCACTAATACTGCAAAGGCTGGCATCCAAAACTGCATAACCATCTGCTGTAGGTTCTTCCTTTCATATAACTGCTCTGCCATTTCCTTTGTCAGTTCACACCTGATTTTTCAGGAAACAGTGAAACAATAGCAGATCTGGCTTAGCAAGGGGTATTTTGTCCAAAAAAAAAAATGATGCCATTGTTTACTCACTCACGTTGGTTCAGTCCAAATTGACTTGAAAATGAAACCCAAAAATATTTGCTAGGCAGGATGTAAGGGAATGACAGCATTAGTCACTGTTCACTTTAATTGTATAAACAGAAAATTGCACCATTAACATTTGTTAAAATGTCTTTTCTTCTAAAGCACAGAATTAAAAAAACATGTTTTGAGATCAATTTATCTTCACGTGTCAACAACATAGTTTTGTTGACAGGTCAGATCAGGTTGTTCTTTGTGTACATTCCTCCAATAACATTGTGTTTATTATTATTAGTTAGAGACAGAAAAAATGAAGGAACAGAGAGAAAACATTTACTAATGAGATACACTGAGAACTAACCATATGATCACAGAAACAGATGAGTCAGTTTTTCAAGGTTTATGTGGAAAATCATTGTGACATAATAACATATGTTACAATAGGCTGTTGGTATTTGTGGTTTATACAGCTAAACATAAATGTGTTGTTAGAGGAACTGTTGTTAGAGTCTCAGGTGATTAAGTTTTGGAAGAGGTGGGTTAAATAGTTTCACACAGACAACAGAAGTTCTGCAATCAAAGGATCCTGCTGATCTCTCAACAAGAGCATGAGATCATCCCACTGGGGAGGCCAACCACACAATGGGAAACACACACACATAGCTTGAGGCACAGCTAAACACATGCAAGGAGGAGGCCCCTGTCAGAAGATACCTACTGCACACGCAGGGGGGCTTGTGAGTCTATCTGTCTGTCTATCTATCGGTCTGTGTTTCTGTCTACACACACACACACACACACACACACACACACACACACACACACACACACATATATATAAGTTAGTAATCCAAGTTATAGAAAAATATAATGACATCAGCATGACTTCATTCACACATGATGAGCTCATCTAAGACCACACCTTCTACTGGCCCTCTCTTCAGACAGAACTTGACCCCTGCTGTGGAATGCTGGTAAATCTGGAAACTCCAGGTCTTCATATACACTGACATCCACTCATGTTTCTGACACATATGTATATGTATATGCATAAGTATAGGAGACATACACTGTTCTTGTCCCTTATTCCTTAATAGGTGAAAACATTTCATTCAATTCATTGTCCTGTGTTGCCTTGTATAACTTCACTTACAAGACTATGTTCTTATTTGTCATAGAGGTAAACTCAGGCTGTTTTAACTTTTTCCCACACTCTGTACAAAGATTTATCATTAACATAATTTGTTAATCAAATTTGTTCTGCTATAATTTAAATGCTACAATTTGTAATTCATTTATAAGTCAGCAACGTCAGTGCTTCACGCAGTCTAGCTTTAGAAGTGTTTTAACTAAGTGAGATGTTTTGTAAAAAAAATAAAACCAAGTAGGACATTTTAGTCCAGTTAAAGGTTTGTAAACCAAATGAAAGCTATTTTTATATTTGCTGAAATGTGTGCTTTAATTTTTGATATGATTAATCTGAATGATCCTGCAGTCAGTACAGAAATGCCTCAGAATAAACCAGAGAATGTGCTTAAGAGATTTAGCCTCCTAAATATGTTGCAGGTTTTCTTAGTGCTGCAGTGCATAGCAACTCTGGTGATTTAGAGCAGGTGCACACACAACTGCCACCTTTGCTGTGCCAACTGAATCAGTTGATCCTAGATCAGACACACACTGTTAACACTGTTCCCACCACAAACATCATCATTGTCTTTCTCTATAATACCACTGTGTATAAAATGAAACCATTGTAACAAGCTCTGAGTTTGTATTTGTAGCATTTTTTTTTAATTATTAGGTTTGAGGTTGCATTAGGTTGTAGCATAATTTCTGTTAGTCCAATTTGATTACATCTAATTCATAAGGGAAACTTTGTGAACATTATGACAAAATGGCTCTTTAAGCCATCAAAGGTAATTTTATCAGGGAATTATACAGGTGTTACGTCTATTTAGCTTTGAAGTGCAGTCACATATTTCAAAACATGTATATCATAAAATGTATATCTAAGGCTGATTCTGACATTTTTAATGCACAGTATTACAGATTAAAGGCTTATTTGACTATTTAATTGCACTTGGTTATTTAATTACACTTCATTATTTAATTACACTTGCTCTTTTTCACTTAAGACATCATACAGGCATAACAGTATGATTTTCTGCAAAACTGTTTTTAAAAGGTTTATTATAAAAAGTGCAACATGAATACGCTTTACTTTATGGCATACATTTTATTATGGTTTATTCTAGGCTTTTAGTAGGAAAAAAAGTGAAAATTTCAAATATGAATTCAAAGATTTTTCAACATTGCCAAAAATCTTGTATGATTCCACAGAACCTAATGTACTGTATGAATGCCACCAGCTGAAATGTATGCAACACACTAGTCTCATAAATCAGATTAGTGTCATAATCACTACCACTGCATACAGAGAACGCTGCTCTGTTTGAAAAGACATGTACACTATCTGGCAGACAGAGAAGGTCAATACTTTCTGTTGAGGTAAGTCCAAGTCAGATTCCAGTAAAAACAAAAATGAAAGACAGAGATAAGGCATGTTTCCCACTCACTGTTTTTTCCCACTTAAAATGAGGACTGCTTTTCTCAGAAATGTAATTAAATTAAATCACCCCTCCTCTAAATTTGCTTTTTATGTTAAAGTTTGACAGACTTATTCCATTTTAACTTTTTTTTTTAACAAGAACAGGCAATAACTTTTTAAATAAAATAATTTTAAGTGGGAAAAACAACAGGTACGACATTAGAATCATTATCAGTAAATGACACAATTGTTATTTTTGGGTGAACTACCCCTTTAAATCAGGTCTCTCTCAAAGGAATCCAACAGCAGAGCATAATTCTCCAGAGGTCTGTTTTTTACTTTAGAATCTGTCATATCTACATTCCCTTAAAATGCACTGAAGCATTGAGCTAAACACCATCATTCCTGTGATTTCTGTAAGCTATTGAGAGTCTTAAATATAGAGAAGTAGTACTGTGAACAAGTGGACCAAACAACAAGTCATTTCTTGTCCCTAACAAGGTGATGAGCAGCTTATGCAACGTTCTCCCGCAGAGAGGAGAACAACTTAAGGCTGTGCTCTGATAACTCACTCTGGGGTGCGGAGGAGAGGGAGGGAAACTGTGAAATCAGAAAACAAACATGAGAAGCACCTTAATTCTACAGCTTTTTGCCGTCAGCTGTTTCAGTCTGACTCTTCACTAGCCTGTTTACCAAACACAATCATATAGTCTTTATCAGTGGTTACATAAACTAAACAGACACAATCGTCAATACACAAGAGAGCTGTTTTTGCAGGACAGAGACAGATAGCCATGCACACATAAACAAACACTGCACAATAAACACACAGTGACACAGATGTGCTTTACAACAGCGTGAGAATGAGAAAGCCTGATACTTTATATGAAGGTTTGAGTTCAGTAAGGTCTATAATACCTGGGGAGAGCTATCAGTTAGCATTGTCTTCTCAAGGATGTTGTGCATAACATTTGACTGTTTCTGGAGAAAAATTACATCATGGCTGATCAACACACACAGTCCCAAAGCCTTCATAAAATTGGCCCAAATGTCTAATCTATGAGGACCTATTAAAAAAACATTGACAAACAATAATGTGAGTCTAAACAGATTTGGTGTTTTAAAGTAGGCTAGAGTTCAAATGGAAGTGTTAGACCCCTCTACTTTACACAATGTTACATGTACTATTTGAGTTTGTTGAGTTAGCAAACGTTTTGCTAACTTCATGTAACATACATTTTACAAAACATGTTAAGCTTAAGAGCCTCTGTTTTATGACCAATATTGGTTATTGCTAATTTTGTTACTAAAAGTCAATAGCTGATTTAATTAATTTAAACAAAGGCTGAAAGCTGCTGAAAGAAACATTATTAACATTTTTAAGTATACAGTCTGCTTTTAGTCCCAGACAACTCACACAACTTTCCTCATGTTTCCTCAAGTTCAACATGCCACAAGACTCAAATTTCAACAAATGTTTTGTTTCTTTTTAATGAAGCACATAAATCTCTCAGTCTCCTCGTTTTACTTTAGCTCTTTTCTCAGCTCCTCTCCCAACTCTGTCATGTGTAAGACAAGCTGGTGTTTGAGTATCTGAGTGTGGAATGTAATCTGCATTCTCAAACCAAAATATGTCACAGAGATTTACGGCTCTGGGCACCAACACACACCACCAAAAGCCTCCATCCCACTGTCTTTTGACTCCCGATGTAATTTGCTCATTTCCATAATAAAACAACATGCGTGCTAACACATGCATCCACACACCCACTTTTTATTTCACGATATCTAGCTCCAACATGCTAAAAGCTAAAACACTGTCTGACAAAGTTAAACACTGTCTGAGGAATACACAAGCAATCCAACTGCTTGGAGGAAAACACACAGGACACATAACTCCTATTCATGTGCAATCTGAGTAATTAAAGTCCTGGAAGGAGAGGAGGTTGGTTTGGATCCTATGTCATGCTTTGAGACGTTTGAAATAGTGCTGCTTCATGACTTGTTTCAGCTGGGGATGTGGAGATACTAAAGGTCAAAAGTCAAGAATGTTAGCATGACAGATTGACAGCTGATTTATAGAATGATTAAAGGGGGACAGTTTAACAAATGTAACAAATTATTCTTGATAGTATTGATTATTATGCACCCTTAAAACTAGATGACTTTCTATTTTTCCCCTAGAATAAAAAAATAGAATTCTTAGAACTGTGTTGGTCACTGCTAGAACTGTTTTGTGCTATCACAATGGCCATGTACAAACACGATTGCATGAGACAAATGAAGGCATAATGTTATTTTCTGCTACAGTTACCCCAAGAGAAACAGACCGGAATGTAAGAAGTTCATGTCTGAACAACAAGAGGAAAACTAAATGATGACAGACTGTTCAGTTTTTAGTGAACTGTCCCTTTAAGCTATGATGACTGCTGATGTCAACAAAGACAAAAATTCCATCAAAAATTATACACACTCAGTCAGAGACAGTTACACGTTTAGACCCTGTGTATAAACTGCATAAATTCGTATTTGAGAAGCCAGAATATGAATTTATAAGGATGTCTTTCAGAAAAAGCTAAGCTGTAAGGGTGCATTTATTCGCAATGATAATCTGACTCATGCTGTGCATGCCATATTGCAATTCAACTGTGCCAGTCAACAAGAGGTCCTTACATCACAGTTAAAACAGCTGAAAAAGCAGAGTAAGCCACACCACACCATGCTGAAACAGCAGAGCAACTACAGCAAGACCATTTATCATGGCACCACTTCTGTAGTGTCCAATCCTTGAGTCAGGTATATATATATATATGCTATACTGCTATACACCTGATAAATACATTGGCACCATAAAGTATTCAAACACTTGGATGTTCATGTATGAATTTGAATACAGCTAATGTATAATTTTCATTGCATTTTAGTGTATAAAGTTTCTTAACAGCAGTTCATTACATTTACTATATTTTTCATTTAATATCATTTAACTAACAATTGGTTAACAATTGATTGGTTATTTGGTTATATTATGCAATAACTTTTACACATCATCAGAGGTGGCTTAAGTGTACTAGTAAATACTTTTAAGGGACATTGTATATACATATAGAAGAGGCTTCCATGGCAACAACTTCCTCCACACTCACTGACTCACTGATGGCATTACGTCACAAGGTTTCCATCTCTGCAGTGACAGCACACGTAACTGTCTCTCAGTTACAATCTGGCTCTAAACAAGCTGAAAAACTGTTGTGCCACTAAAAACTATATTTTGAACAGCACCTCCCCAAATCCATGACAACGCTGAAGACGCTGCCAATGCTTCACCCCGACTGTGCGAGTACAAGCATGCACACTAATGCATTCATTGGTAAAGCTTCACTGGCTCAAAGTGAGGTGAGAGAACGTCCAGGCAGAAAACTAGCCGTCCCTCATTTAATCAGAGACACATGTGGTCTCAAGAAACAAATCCAAAGACACAACCAAAATGCTGTTTAAGAACTTTTTAAATGTTTGTCCTAAAGGAAAGAAATAAACCCATTGTATATTTTTAGACAAAAATAAACGCACAAGGAAAGTGGTCATATTGCTAGTTTTAATAAAAGCAAGTTTGACAGTAAACCTAATCTGCCAATGTTATGTGCTACAAGATGTTTTAGCTAAAACAGCTACACATGACTGATAAAAACAAAATTTTCAAATATTTTCTATTGAAGTAAACATTGTGTTCTTTCCAAGAAGCAGCGTTACAAGATAACCACTATAACTGAACGCTGTGGCAGCGCAATGTTCATCTATTGCAACAATCCGTAAGATTGCAGACAAGTCCTAACCAACACAAAACTATGAAGACAATCAGAAGTACCCTTACCTCAAAGAATCTGCGTAGGAAGTATATAACACTCAACATTATGAGTGCGATTAGGAGGGGACCGCTTCAGTCTTCTTTCACTCCCCCTCTAACTCACTCTATCTCTATTCATTAGCACTGGAGAGAGTTTCCACAGCCTGTTTCTGCTGCATGCTTACTTGTTGCTATTTAGGAGAGTTTTAAGACTCACAGCATGGAGAGAGAGACAGACAGGGAAATAGTGAGTGAGTGAGTGAGAGAGTCAGAGATAGTGAGAGAGACAGAGAGAGATAGCGGTAGACAGAGAGAGAGAGTGACAGACTAAACCTGTCATGCCATGCCAATGGTTTAAGTTTCCTAACAATTAAGTCTCCTTCGTTCAACTGTGCATCGAAAACAATCGTGTCAGCCAGTGAACTTTTTAACCATTTTATTCCCAACCTACGAATGGATTCAAATGATTTAAATTATGCAGTGAGGCTCTGTCTGAAGTAAATGAAGTATATGACAGAAACAATAACAGCATGCAAACTGTGGTGGATTATAAAGGGTGTTGTGGGTTGGAATGGGTGAGTCATTTTGTCTTTTTATTGTCAGTATTAATTTTGAACCACATGCCTGGGAAACACCCAGTGTCTGTGTTGACACTTTCATCTTACGCCTCACTCCAAGCTCCACCCAACAACAATACCTGTAATGTTGTGATTTATATTAGGCGTTTTTAGCATTTGTGAATTTAGATGACGGAAAAAGGGATTTAAAATGTATATATATACACACACACACACACACACACACACACACACACACACAGACACATTAATAAATTATCATTTTTTTAAGTATGATAAAACCTACAGTAAGGCCTCTTGGCTGTTGATGAAAGTACTGTGAGATGAAAGTGGGCACATGCTCATCTGAGTTCTGGTGTTATCATGTGTGTGATAAGGGCTGTTGGATGGTAAATGGTGATAAGGGCTGCTGGATGGTAAATATAACGGTGAGATCCAGCCTTCAGGGGCAGGACTCCAAAATGAAGCAGACAGTTTTCAGAGTGGAAAGTAGGTACATCAGAACAGAGGAATAATAACACATCAGTCAGGTGAGAATAGTAAAACAGTTTTTTCGAGTACACAAGTCCATTAGTACACATAAACTTAAAGATAATTTTCACACTACTAGCAGTAACCACATGCAAAAATACTGACTGTGCCTGGAACATAGAAAGTACTTGAAAACTATTGGAATTGTTTACATTAGGCTGGACATTTACAGTAGCCAAATACTGAACAGGTTCTGAACTGATTTGTCATCATGAAATGAAATGTGTTCATGTACTTAAGATTTCTGACTTGTTTTTGCAGTTTAGTTTCCATAAATGGTCTTTGTGGTCTGGGCAGGAATTGCATTGTAAAGGTTAGACTATGCTAACACAATAGAAGAGCAAGGACAACTGTTATTTCACAAGATAGCAATAAAAGAATGGAAGAACTGGAACTACTGGATGTAGAGAGACATGTTATGGGACATGTATTTGTAGCACATCTCATACCAGGGTAACAAAAAACTACTAGCAAATACTTAACATCTAAATGGCCTGTTAAATAGAAAGTGTGATGAAAAGACAACAGTAACATGATGAGCTAATATCATTTTATTATCAAGATTTACATTTTACTCACATTGATCAGACTTTACAATTCAGTGGCCGAGTTCTTGACAGAGGATGCCCTCTGCTGTAAGCTTACAGAAGTGCAATATTAAAGGGAAAGTGAAATCTTTACTTGATTCACTGGAATAAGATGTTTGTGCTATTATAAAGATTAACCATAATAATCAGAGGCAAAAAGAAATTAAATTTATATTATTAATCTATAATCAAAAAGGGGCAGAGATAGCCTTATTAGGATCTGGGTTAGACGCCCAAAGCTTTAGAAAACAGTACAACTGTTGCTACAAGGTGGAAATAGATGGAAAATTGTCAGAACGTGCTTTAGATACTCGTTTATCCAGTTACATACTGGCAAGTTTATGTATAAGGGCCTATAAAAATCCACCATAGCAACTTCCACCAAATCTTCAAATTATTTGTATTGCTTATTCTTAGCTATACACCGTAGCCCTTCATCTATTATATCCTCACAGAGAATCTTTTATTCGGTTCTCTCCACAACTTTTTGGTGCTTTCACACAGTCTGCTGTGACCGCAAATCACCGTCTGCCCACAACAACAACCAATTCAGCTGAACTCCTCAAGCCTGTCCTCTGTCTCTCTGCCCATAGACTCTGCGGTTCCCCGGGTGACAACAGCCTCCCTCAGGGCTATTCAGTGTGTCAACTCTCACTGGGAGGTTGACGGTCAGAGCATTTGGCCAAGGACCAGCAAACTCTAGCAACCAGTTATCCTCTCTCTCTCTCTTTCTCTCTAATTTAGTTTGACACTGTTTAGTCAGAGGCCTTTGCTGAATGAGGCCATTGTGAGGCCTGCAACAGAATGACAGTCGTGAACGAGAGCATCCAGTCCTCAATTTCTCACACTTCAACAGATGAAGATTTCCACAGCATGAGTGAGACGGTGTGTGACCCTGTCATCATGCTTTGTGTGGTCTGTGGAGAGGCTTATGATATTCTGATAATGAATATGAACTCTGTCAGAAGGCCTTTACTGAGACAAAAGGGGTTGGAAGGCAGTATGCCGGGAACCAAAACAAAACGCATTATAATTACAAAAGCAGTCAGGGAGCACTCAGCTACCCAACAGATTACTCACAGTGGCCTCCCACCATGGTTCTGACAAGTCAGCATGGCTATAGATACAAAGGCCCTCGTAAAAACATCCCCTGCATTGAAATGTACACAACAATCTGTACACGTTTTCAAACGGAAGCTATGTGAGAAAGGTCAACGTTTACATAAACAAAATAGGCCTGTGGCAATTAGCTTCTTGAGGAAACTAGCTTGCTTAAATTGAGTTATAATGTTTTCCTAAGGAGAATTTTAAAAAATGGATCCTAAAATAAAATAGGAAATTATATAAATTGAGTAATGAAATGAGTAAAACATTATGCAAGTAACCACTGCGTCCCTTGACTTTAGTGCTCATCAAGTAACATGTGAGGTACAAATATGATAGAGATTCCTATATGTTAGGCCTAAAATTCTTTAAGAAGCGCACACATTTATGCTCTAAAACAATAAGAGGTTAACAATAAACTTAAACTTACTAACATGGAGGTTTACGGTATGACAGCAGTCACATGAGAAGAAACTGTAAAAGACATGAGCACCCTGAGGTACACAGGTCACGGAACCCTGACACAACCAACATGTTTAACATGACCTTCAGCCCCTTGTGTGGGGCAACTGACTGGATTAACAACACATCTGCTTTGATAAAGTGGGACAATTGGGACAATTGTGTTTTCATTTGTTCTTTTACTTTATTTTGCCAGTGTTTGCAAATGTAAAATTCAGCCTCAAGATGCACTGAGATGATCAAAATCAGTACACCATTGGTCAACTCAAAGTACATGATTAAATCTAATTGAGCAAAGCTTTTATCCATCTTTCTATTGACATACAATGGCCTCATTAGCATATAAAGCAGACAACTACATTCCTTGGAGTTTATTTGTTCCAACCAAAGACAACTTTCTACTGTAATATAGTCTCAGCCTTAATGGACTGAATAAAGCAGTTGGCTTTGCATTCTTAAGCTACTGTATAATGGCCTGCCAGGCAGAATAACTTAGACGCTGCAACTGTCCAGCATTATATTGAGCCTGACTGTAAGGATGGCGGTGCATTACTGGCAAACCGAATGATTATAAAAATACACTGATATAAATAACCCAGGAAACAAGCTTGGACCTGGCAGAATTATTAGACCCCTGAAGGATTTTGACTTTAATAATGGGTAAAACCCAGCACACATAAATTATGCACCATTTTACACATACTCACTCTGAATAAGACCATCTGCAGAGGGATTCAAAGAATCTGTGGTAAGCGACAAGCTGAATATTATCAAATTTACTAAATAAATTTATGATTAAACAGAGACTGTGAAATGATACATGAAACTAACATACCTATGTACCAAACTGGTTTCCTGGGACTACAACAGAGCATTTACAGTTTCATGGTCAAAAAAACTGACCAATCAGAATCAGGTATTCCAGGACAGGCGTGTAATGGCACACTTGAGGTGGAGAAAGCACTTACTGACAGATGTTGAGCTCTAGACTGGCAGAGTCTTCGTTTCTAAGACAAGGAACGTCATTTTCAGCAACCAGACTATAACCCTACCCTTGACAACCGAACCTCCCAGGACACAGAGCGTGAGAAAGGAGCAGGAACAATGCAACACACTGCCCATGGCAACTTAAGCACACACTATTAAGTTGTTGGTGCATATTACACAGTGCTGTCCAGGCAACAGTGACTTGTTGAGACTTTAAGGGTCAAATCAAAGGCCTCCAATGGAGTGTTCTTCTCAGGAGAACTTCCTTTATTTCTACTTTTAGAGGACAAACTCTGAGAGCTTCCTTTTTTTCCTTATTACTACAAACTGTCTGCAAAAAAATGGATGTTTTGGAGAAAAAAAATGGTACACATTCTGAAAGTAAATCACTCGCCTTGAAGGCTTCTTGGAATATCAACAGTGAGCTTTCAATCATCAGAGATGACATATTAGATTTACAGATCTTTCTTATTTTCAACTAGTGATGCAATTTTGTTGGTGATTGAAAACACACCAGACAAAAAAGTTGAGCTGTGTCCATGGAATTCTTTGAATTGAGGTCACAAAAAAAATCTAAGAAAGACACCAGTTTTCAATAAAGATACACATGGAATAAATGATGTCATAATATTGAGTTAATAAAAGCAACTCAAACCTGAGATGTAAAAACAATTTACCACTAACTGTACATCAGACATTTTTCCCATGGTTACCAGATGGCAATTAAAATGCTTATCAGAAGACATGTTTCAAATACTTCTTCCTTTTGCCACTGATTTATATTTTAAATATATCAGCTGAGAGCATAAAGAACATATCAAAGTGAAGTTTGATACAATGTTTATGCAGCTATTCCGCAGCCACTCTCAGCACTACATACATACTGTACTTTTGTTACATGTCACATGAGACACTACATGCACCATATAAACCCCTCATGGCAAGATATACACTCACGCATGTTTGTAACATGACCTGTGCATTACATAAGGCTTAAGGTAGTCCGCGCTTACCAATATTAACATGACTGGTAAACCTAAAACAAAGCCCAGGATGCCCGTGGTTCATTTTTATTTGGCTCTTCCTGGCTACACGCTATTTTTGTATTTGTTTTTCACCTGCTGTAAAATGTGACAGTCAGTAAGACCCTAATGAGTCATGACTATGACAGAATAGAAGCACAGCAAATCTGTGATTTAAAGGTGCAAGTGTTCAAATTCCTCCTCCTTTTACCCTACGCTTGATAAAATCCCTCCATTAGACCAGACAGAACGCATCAATGTGTCAAAATCTATGTATCTATTGCATTATTTAATAATTCAACTTAAATTAACTGCTGACTGTCACACTGCTGTTGCTGCTTTAAAGGTCACATTAAGTACCCAATTAGTACAAAAATAGCTATATTTCAAATTTCACACTACATTGCATAACTTAGAAGAGAATCTTAATTTAAAATTAACCCATTGTCAGAGCAAAACCTAAAATAGATTAGCACATAGTTTGCTCATAATATACAACACACAGATTGCTCCTGCAAAACACATTTATCAATCACATCAACATGACTCACGACCACAGCAGAACACAACTGTTCCTCACACTGTTGAAAGGACATGATCGCAATGATGGACCAACCAGCAGGTGCAGCAAGAGGAATATATCCTCTGTGGAATGCCACTGGAGTCCTATGGAACACCCACATTTGTTCACTTCTGGAAAAGGGCATACTGTAAAGCCTTTGATGTGTCTCTGCTCTCACTGTCCTCAACCCCCTAGTCATGCCATTCTGGTACTCTTTGGAAAACTTTCTTTAAAAAAATGACTCATCAGCTTCATTGGGCAGGGTTTTAACACAAGACATAGTACAGAAACGAATTCTGTTCAGCGTCCACTACTATCCAATACTTGACAAAACAAACACACACACATGCGCACACACTAAGTTCAGCCAGAGCCAAGCGACCCCAAACAGAACAAAGGAGGTGAGAGTGAAACCAGATCGTTTATCAACATGTTCCCATGCCGAGGAGAAGCTCTGACTCAAGATCAGTTTGCATTGCTGGCATTATCTCACTGCTCCATTCAAATAAATCTGCTTTACTCTGAAAGAAACAAAGAAAAGGAAGAAAATGGAGTATCTGTTTCACAAACCCACAAGCCAACAACACCTGCACTAACAGCTCTGAATAACAAGTGCAATTCTTTTAAACAAATTAAGTTCTCAGTGAGCGGTAAGAGGAATCTGAAGTTGAGAGAGACGTGTTCATGCATGCTTTGATTTGTATTGTCAGTCTGTATATGTGGTTGGCTCTGCATGATGCAACTGCGTCACAGGAAGGCAAAGGTGCGGAAAGTCGGGCATGACTTGTTGAAATCTTGGCGTGTTGTTTGCTTCCCCATTGTTGTGATGGCAGGAGTGTTACAAACTGCTTTGAAAATACAACATGTCGTTCTTGTGCAATAAGTGATTCTGACAGACGCATTGTTAATTGAGGATGGCCTTTAGGGTTTTTAGAAAACTTGTATGTCAGTTACTGTAATACCAAAGCAAAAACAGGAAAGAGCTGTGCAAATAATCATTACACACATTTTATGAAAGCAGTAAGGACTGTAATAGGACAGGTTGTGATCAGGTGAACAGTAATTGGTCGTGGGCAGGCCCAGACAGAATCTGCAGGGTTTTTTACCTTTTATACAGAAAACTGCAGAAATTTCTGGAGCTGTTATTGCTGATTACACTATCAAACCTGTTAAAATGTTAAATAAACTGACATTCTATAGACAGGGACGTGTAAACAACATGCATTCTAGTTCAACTCAACTGCATATCCAGTGGCTGCAGATTTTGCATGGACTCAGTCATGATGTTAACAGTTAGGTCAACAGTTATATATTTTACACATGTATGCAATCATACATGCTGTCACACATACAAGCTATTGGATGTGCATGAGTGCAAGGGTGAATAACATATTGGATTGTGATCAAATGTAAAAGTTAGGAATCAAAGAAATGAGAATGAAAGATTCCACATTGATTGACCACATGCGTGACCGCTATTCTGAATACTGGGAATATTTATATTAATGATGTTATGGCCCTGCAAGGATGTGCTTTGTGGCTTTAAATTCCTTTATGTAACTGATTATATATGCACCCCCTTATATGCACCCTCCTGGAAGCCACATACATAAATTGTGTTATGACATACACTGGAATGATGCATAAAATAAACCTAAAAGTATTTATATACTGACTTAAAACATGTTTTTAGGCTATACAGACACGGGATGCAGGATATGATAAATAAACAGAAAGAAAACAAGAAATGGGATTTCTGAAATTACTCAGCAACGTCTGACAAATTTCCTCCTTTATTTGGCTGCAACTTCTTAAAGATATTGGCCATATTTTGTGGTAGAGGCTGGTCAGTCTGTGCACCTGCTGGTGTCACAAAGAGAATGAAAAAGACAGGATCTCGAATGAACAAACTTCTGTAAACAAAAGTCAAAAGGTTTATAACACTGAAAAAGAGCAGCTCTGACATTTACATAGCGTAGCAGGACTGCCAATAAAAACTGAGGGTCAGGGTACCCTGAAAGGTTTGCATAACTCCAGACAGGAAGCAGATATACTTTAAGACACAGAAGGAAAGCCCAGGAAATTACTTAAATTCTTGACATTAAACCACATTCTGCACAGACCAGTCCTACATTTTACTTTCTAAAGTCATTAGGTTGTGGTAGACCTTCTTTTAAGATGTATGACTAAAAATTACAGTTCAGTTATATACAGCACTGACAGAATGACCAATAAGTGCACTATGCCCAGGACAGGGCAATGCAGCTGTCCTTGTTTCCCATCAGTGACACCAACACTAGGGTTAACACTCAGAAGAAGGCTTGGCTGCTGTCCCAGGCTTGTGGTCAAGATGCAGATCTGAAAGGAGGGGCAAGCTAGAGGCAGACAATCATCCTCTTTAGCTTTCTGCGCCCACAAATGAGCTACTAGCCCTTGGCAAAGTCATGTTTTAGCTATTCTGTGTGTGCTGTCGACAAATGAACCAGCATGGAGCACAGAAGCTAAAATATTTCAGCCTCAGATCCTGGAAGGGAAAGAATCCACCCTGCAATTTTGAGAAAGAGAGAATATTTGGGCAGGATGCTATTTATTCAGTACTATTTATCGACAGTTTTCAAAGAAGCCTTTTCCCCCCTTTCCCCTGGGAAAAAATAGCTGACTGTTGGCAGCAAGAGGACAGAGGCTTTTGTGAAGAAACTCATGCAGAACCTGATGGGCGGTTACAGTAAATCTAGTCAGAGTTTGGGATTGTTGTTTTGGTACTAAAGAAGTGTAGATAGCAGGGGCTAAAATGATGGCAGACAACACAAGGTAAAAACCTGGAACATTCCACAGATATGTTCCTTTTGGGACAAATAAAACACATTCATAGGACCCACCATGACACTGAAACAACACTACACCTTCTTTGTTATTCTAAACCCGGGTCTTAACGGCACATTTATAATTGACTATGTGCACAAGGGGAAGGAAAGAATGGTATATATTCTAAGAACAACAACAGCTGTTTTATAATGGGCACCAGCAGCTGCAGAATGCTACCATACCTGACACAGCAACTTTCCATCTCATTCACACAACAAATATTTTCTAGTGCTGTTCATTTTAGACCTGAACAAATCTTGCTTTATCCCAAATATAGCAGATTTGCATCAAAGATAATGACAATTGATGACATTAGTTCTATCTGACCTTGTCATTTATGACTTCTTGAGCCTGCTGAGATGTTCAATCAGTGTTTGTATGCTGTAGATGAATGGTGACCTTTGCTACTTTGTTTGACTGCCCTTAACTCTGAACTCAGTGGGTGTGTAACATAGCCTCTGCAAGGTACAACAGAATAGTCTAAAAATCAAAATGCTTTATAAGGATTTCCAGCAATCCAGCAAAAAAGAACGCAAATTTGTGGCTTCATTCCAATTACTCCAACAGATAAATGTCCAAAAAACCTGCCTGTTCTATCATGATTTTGGGGTAAAAACAAAAACACCACATCTAATTTTCAGATTTAAAATTTTTATAATCCAGATCAAAGTCAGTCACAAGAAATAAAAAGAAAATATTCTTTTACTTAAGTCTGACAAAATTTATTTTTAGGATTGTTACAATTTTTTGTTACAAAACTTAGTTTTCTCTTTTTACTTAATTTTTCTTATGCAATACAAATTTACAAACTTATTTAAAGAGACAGTAACAGTAGCATTGATCTGCCTTTTAAATTCAGCCCCACATCAAACTGCTGCACAGAAACAATTACAATGACACACGTGACTCCTGCTGCTCAAATGTACACAGTTCACATACACAAGTGAGTTCACAGGGTCAGAACTGTAGAACAGAGTCATTCCTGAGATTTCTAACTGCACCCAAACAATTTGTTATTAAGTAATCCCTCCTAAATAAAATACTAACATTTACAGTATAAACTTGTGCATTCTTTACCACAATATGGAACAGGAAATTCTATGCCAAAACGTATTGCATCATAAACCTTAAAGAAAATAATTCAAGAAAAATAATTCCCAAGCCATGAGTGTGACACAAAACACACACTGGCTGCTACAATAACATATGGCACATAAAACAACATGGCTGAACATGTTTCTTCTCTTGGCTAAACAAAAGAAATTAAACCAAAATTTTAAAATTAAACCAGCCAAACAGCAAAATTGTTTAATGGTGAACTTGTTCCTATAAAGAGAACTGATCCGCTAAGTTGGCTACTCCAGAAATCAAATTTACAGAGAAGTAGTTAATCAGTCATACCTGTGCCATGTCTCTGTGGTCACAGCCTCTGTTTGGCATCCTAACAGTCTCTGTTCTCAGACAGCTGATCTGGGTTCAGCCAGAATGGACCCTAGATTTCATTTATCGCCTTGACTGCTGCTTAAGCACTGAGACTTGTACAGCACACTCTACAGCCTGTGGCTCATACTGGGACACAAAAACAAAGGAGCAAAATGCCCATCCCAATACAGAGGGTGAAAGGCAGAGAAAAAAATGGAATAGGAGAAAGGGCCAGTCAGAACAGCCTGATTGCTCTAAATTGAGGTATTCTGAATAAAGAAAGAGAGAGCAAGAGCCAATCAGGGGGCAGAGGGTTCCCCCCTCCTTATTGCCTGCAGGATGGCAATAATTTCTCAGTGCGGTCTGACAGGTAGAGTCAGTCTTTTTTCAGCACAATTGAGTTTGTATGCCAACGTATCCTCGAGAGGTTCAGGCAAACAAGTGTTATGTTTTAAAGAGATAAAACATGCAGACCAGGTGAACAATAGAGGAGTACATTAAAAAGCTCTTCTTTCAGGTAAAAGTGGATGGGATCTCCTTAAAATCTTCTGATAAAGATACAACAAAGTCATTGGGGTGTGGATAATGTTTGTAGCTGGTCTGCTGGCAAAGTATGTTTTCTACATGTACACGTTTTAGTGCTTTGAGGCGATAGGAAATATACAAACAGCTTGCCAATACAATGTTGGCACATCTCATGCAGCCCATCACCCGCGGCAACTGCCGCCAAAGAAGAAGAGTGTGCGTGAGAAGTTGTTTTATCCGATAGGCGGGGGAATAAAAAAAGCAAGCATTTCCAGACTTCTTTGTTCAGGGCATAACGAATACCCCTGAATTCTCTCTCTCTCTCTCTCTCTCTCTCTCTCTCTCGTCTCTCGTTCTGTCTCACCTAGCATTTAGCATGATTTTTTTAACTATACTAACTATAACTAATACTAAAATGACTATGGGCATAAAAAATAAAGCTTGTATTCTCACATATACTTGTACAGTAAATATCTGTATTCTAAAACTTACATTCACAGCCCTGATGTGAAACCTGTAAAATAAAAATCTAAAGTTGAATGTTGCTAGTTGCAACATTCAATAACCTCACCCCTGGTTTCTAAATTTGAAGTTGTAGACAAAGTTTTAAATATCAAACCCCATTCACAGGAAAGAATTGACAGACACAAACATATGTAGCATGTTTACATGATTTTTAAATTCAAATGTCAAATCAGCCTCTCAAATCTGTCACTGCAGTTTCAAATCTTTATGTCTTTGCTACTACTGTACTTTTTCATGATACACCTGTTGCAACCTTAGAAGCCAGGGAGAGGCAGCAATGACATAATTTAATTGGTCAGTGGGTGACATGTTAATGTGTCATTTAATTCCTGTGAATGGAGTCTGCAGCTTCAAATTCAGAACACGTGTGAATTCTTTTATGAGTGTGAACCTCAACAGTTTTGTTTTACAGGGTTTCACATTGGGGCTGTGACAATGGTAGCATGTTTTAGCAAGAATGAATATTTATTGTAAAATTCTCAAATTCAAACAAACAATCAACAAATAAGCAAGTTTTGCTACTCTTTTGCATACATTATGGTCATAATGAATGCAGCCACCAAATGAAAGGCCATTGTTCAAAGCAGACATGTGACTTTTATTACTGTGGCTGATCAAAATCAGTTATTCTGCGTTGGGCGGGATGAGGGGGACTGAGCACAGAGGGAAGCTGTCAATCTGAAGCTGATAGAGGTCACAATGCAGGCAGGGTGGTATATGATAATGAGGAACTGTTCTGACGCCTGACTGATTAACAGACCACATAAAATACCACATTACTCTGAGCTTCAAATGTACAGACAAAATATACTGTTATTACAGCTAATCTTCAGTCAGGAACAAAAAATGTGTGTACCACAAAAACAATACAACGACTGCCAACTCTTTGTAGCTCATCTCTTCTTGTTGAGCTGTTTTGTTTTCATGTGAGAGGTGGCTTTTAGACATATTTAAAGAGTGTAGTACTGTTTAACCCTTGTCCATTGTCTAAAGAGGTCCAAAAAGAGTAATTATGGAGCTTGTCTACTGCAAAAACCCCAAAAACCTACCCAGGATAAAGTTTACCCTGGCAACCCACAACTATCATCCGCTCCCCACAGGAAAGCTCACCACAGCCAAGGCAGCAGTCTAAAGCTGGCTCTGAGGTTCAGTGCTGGGTCAGGAAAGATGTGACAGGTTATTTCTGGTCTACAAGCAGAAGCTGGAACAAAGTGATATCAGGTATCTACTGTCGAAGGAACAATTATTAGAGCTAATGTGGGAGTTTGTGACTATGATGTAGTATTTTTTAATGTTTGCCGTGTATTTGGCATTATAATTCATGCTTTGAGCTTGCACTGCCTGTAAGGCACAGCCCTTCAAAGCATACTTCAGTGCAGCATGTGACCAGAAATCCCAGAATATGTCTCGAGGTCTTGATGAATACAACGTTATGCAATGCGAAGCATTTAAATACTTTATAATACATAAACTATATATAAACACAGTTCTGTCAGTCAGACATTGTAAACTGTATAGACAGAATCCATATTTAGATTTTTATATATTTAGAAACATATTGTTCTGATATGTGAGAGACACTTTTAATACTCATAGGCCCAACACTCAGCAGAAGATTTGTGTGACACTGCCAGACTGAGAAAGATTAGAGCTAAGTGGATGAAAACTAAAGTTCTACCAGTTTTCCATCATCTAAAAATTTCCTTTTTTTATCTGTAATTTTTTTTTAAAGCTACATTGCTTGTTGAATTAGTTGTATTCATGTAATACATTTAATTATTATTTAAATAATGATATTGTATAATAATATATTACATAATAATCCATCCACTTACTCCTAAATGTGGGCTCATGGGGAGTACTGCAGCCTATCCCAGCTATGTCGGCCAAGGCAGGGAAAACACCCTAGACAGGTAGCAAGTCCAATATAGTGCATTATATAATAATATTATATAACATATTTAATTAGTGCATTAAAATAAGGATTATATAACTAAAATTAATTAGCACTTATTCTACTGGATTACAGATTTTATGTCACTTATTTTACATTTATCACTTATTTCAGATTTCATTTCCAAGAAGTTCTTATTAAGTAAACAAAACAACTGCCTTATAATGGGCCTCAACCTTAATCTTTTGGAGAAAAACTTTTTTGAAAAATTGTACATTAACAGGGAATCTCCACTTTTGGCTCAATTAATAAGAAGTGAAACCTACTTAAAACCCCTTAAAACTCTTAATGCACACAAGAAGACCTGTGAAAGAAGCCAGAAAGACCAGGAAACTTGTAAGAAAATACAGTAGTTCCGTAGAGAATTGACTAAAACTGTACCAATCAACCATATCAAGTGCTCTGCATAACACAAGCCTATATAGGAAAGTGACACAATAGAAGCCATCAATCAATAAGGTTAAATAAAATATGGCACTCAAAAGAGCCGTTAAGCATAATCGTAACCCTGCTGCAAAGTCAAGAAAGATTTCATGGTCAAATTTAAGCATAATATTATGCAACAATGTTAGGTAAGATTTAATTAAAAACGTCAAGTCAAAAACGAGCAAGTCATGCACCCGGAAACAACACTTTGTATAGGGAGTTATTAGGAATAATTATTTATTAAAAAGTACTTCAGGAAACAATTTCACAGAATAAATCCAACTGCATTAACTGGCCTGTTTATCCCTGATCTGATCAATCCAACTCACTGAAAATCTTCAATCTGTGCTGTCATGGGACTGCATCTGCAGACTCTGAGCTGCAGAGGATTGCTCAGATCTCAATGAATTGCACAACTGCTTAGCAGCATCCAACAAGTTGAGGCACATCCGTGAAAGGAAGGAAGCCAGATAAGCTGCTGGCAGCTGACATCAGCAGAAGTACAGTATGTGCTCATGAAGCGTGGATGTTTGCACCTCAATAGTGATTAAATCAAACTTACTGAAAGATGCTTTGAAGCATTGAATTGAAATGAATTTTTGTTGACATTAAATGGAGAATAAAAGATCTAACAGCGTCATTTTACCATGGACATTAAAAATCACATCCACTTCACTGGCTTTTTACCAACTTACTAGCATAGATGTAAAAATATATTTTTTCAGGTGCATGGAAAAACAATTTACTTACTTATTTATCTTCTAAAATGAATACAAAATACATTCAAATTCAATACCAAAAATGGAGATGCATGTTTTTCATTGTGCCAAAACAATGTAAGATGAGCTACAAACTGAGCTACTAAATGTAGCTCTGTTTATGAAGTTAAATAAATGAAATGAACTAAATGACAATTATGGCAATAGTTTAACCCCCTGGTTTTCCTACAGTGTGAATTTTGGGTGATAGATATTTGACTGGATACTTTTGCTTAAAATGCAGAAGTTGTACAGTTTGTACTTTCAGGTTTTGACTAAAAGGAAAAAACTAAACTTACCTCAAGTAGAACTGGAGATGGTCTTAATCTCTAGAGACAGACAAACAGGGGAAAACATATACAAGACTGTTTTAAGGTGGGTCCTGAATTACAGAACCAGCATTAAAATGAAGGCAGACATTTGCTTTACGGCAAATTGTTGACATTAATGCAAACCACAGTGAACTAGTTTGGCAAACAGAACAATAATATGGTATGTTGGTGTTGAGTTAGGGTGAGGTAAAACAGTCCACACCTATTAAGACTTCTTAGGTAGTAAGACAGTCTCATAAAATGAAATCAGGAATATATTCTCCGGCACTTAAAGGTAATGTTAACAAATAAAAAAAAGAAGAGAGCTAAAACATGGTGCTTGTTAAAAGCTAGTGTTTCTTAAGCAACTTCTGTCCAGTCATAAACGCCTTAACAGATACAACCTCTGTTTGATCTACCAGCTACACATATGGTTCTCTACCATGTAAAAAACATCCTGCTGGGCTTTAAAGCCTGGGCCATTTTTTAACCATTTAAAACAATTAAAAACTGCTCAAGGTTGTGCTGTGACATTCTGGTTTGACATCTGACCTACAGCAGCTGGCTTTAGTCTTTAGGCTTAATCTAAAAGGTAATTGGTTTAGATGCAGAGTAATCTGAAAGATACAGGTTAAAAACACAAAAGATTTTGGAATATCTTAAGCAAATAAAGCCTTCTAAATAATAATATTAATGATACGGTATACATAAGAGCAATATTTTATTACCTTTTTATTACTTTATGTTGTTGTTTGGTCAAATTCTAGGCTGTCTTTTGTGGAATAAAAGATTCTAAACCCAAGAACCTATAGGTCTCCTATAGGTCACAAACATTGAGAGACGCCTGCGATTTACAGCTGCCATATTTATGAAAGCTTTAAATGGCAGCAGTTCAAAGGCTGTTAGAGGGGGTACCAGTGGATGTAGCCAGTCATTACAGTCATTTAGTACCCTGAGAAACACTCCATTGTTGAAACAGTTCCAAAGCTTTGAGTGCATTGGTCCTGTTTCAGTCTATTTAACAAGTGAATAAGAGACATTACAAACAATAGGTCTACGTATAATCTAACTGAAAACAATTGTTAAGTAATTAGAAAAAGCGTCATAAAAAGAAAAAAGTATTCTTGTATTAAAATATCTATTAGGTCTAAAACTAATGATTTTCTGTATAAAAGGAGCAAACAACAGACTCACCTAACTATTGCGATGCTTTGGGCAGTGTAACGTAACACATACTGTATGTCATTCTTACAATCAAACGTGCAGACAATTTATGTTTACAGACAGTATCCTCTGCTCTCCACTTATAACTGGAGGCAAAAAGATTACAAGCATAGATGCACTACGTGTTGTGTTTTGGTGGGGATCTATTGCAAAGTTTGTTTCAATCAATCGGCTTGCTCTGGACACGGCTAAACCGACAACATTATTAAATGTCTTTATAACAGCTTTGGAAGCTTTAATTTGCATTTACGGTACATTTACGGTACATTTACGGTACATTTACGGTACATTTACGCCACCCGCTTGAAATATTCGGTAAATCACAAAGCACTGTGGCAGCTGGCCAATCAGAGTACGCTGCGCTTTTCGGAAGGATGGGCTTTGTAGAGATGCACATGTTTAGAAGGGCGGGGCATAAATGAGCTGCAATAACGTACAGTATGTGAAAAGTATTTTTTTCCATAACATTATATTTCACCAAAACACAAAACAATGGCCTTTGAAGATAGCATAATGTTAACCCAGGAATCGCAGAGACAGTCGAGCAAGCACTCGAGCGAGAGTTCACGTGCGCACGACTGCATTTTCCGTGCGTGGATAATGTTCTGTGCGTTTATTGGGTCTAACTTAACGCCATATATACAAACAAGGCGTGAATTTGAGAGCAAAGCCAACATAGTTAAGTGCTTAACAGACTGTGTTGGAGGCTGTTATTTGTTACGTACAAGACCATACTAAGTATACAATTACAAAAGCAACATAAACATCGCAACTTTAAATTGAATGTATAATACCATTGTTACGAATTTTGTTACGCACTTTATTTAAAGTTCGTATCTTTAAGACTGTATATCAAAGTAAGGGTCAAGTGACCTGCTGTTACTGTGCTGCAAAGCGTCTGAAACTGATTTACTTTAACTAGTAAAGCAAGATATCTTACCTGACACAACTTAACTACTGCCAAACAAAAGATGTACGCAGAGAGTGAGAACTTCGCCCTCATGTATCGCTCCGGTAAGCAGGCGAGATGCATCTGAACTTCATCCAGCCCTGCATCTCCACGAAGCTCCAGTTCACAGCTTGGCGTCCCCGCAGCGTCCTCGGCGTCTCCCTTCTCCATGCTGCAGATTTAAACTAGTTATACAAGTCCTTTAAAGTAGGAAACGTTCACTTTACGTGTATGATCATGTTGGTTGTAAGGTCCACTAACGTTGCAGAAAATATCTTCGGCAGTGATAAAATTGCCTGGACCAAAACGCAGTTGTTAAACGGCGAAATTTTAGTCAAGTCCTCGTTGGACAGCGGAGTGCATGTGACATTTGCGAGCACTTAACCGAGGCTAACACTGAAATGCTTATTTTACAACGGTCAGTAATTTACACATTCTCCGCACTTTATTTACTTAAAGTTAATAAAATCAGCGTACATCGTCTATCTGGAGCGGTAAAATAAACGTTGTTAGTTACATTTGGGGGAGCAGGTAGAATCAGTCTTGAAAGATTCAACCATCCCATCTACATTATACCGTAAACAAGTGACGCGGCAAACCGAAGCGCCCTCTATACGCAGCTGTCCAGCCCGCAATAGCGCGAGTCTGTCAGGCTTGCGGATGAAATCCTGACGTCCGCACCTCACTGACCAATCAAACGTTTGTTGATGCGACGGACCTCAACGCTCGCACTGAAATCAATGAACTCGTGCTGGTTTGCAGGGTCGACGGCTTCAGTCTACAGTGGACGGGATTAGCGCTATGTGACGTAATTGGCCCTTCAAGTGCACGTATATTCCGTCAAAGGTCATTGTAACATTTTGTTAAAAGGTTTGGCGCAAGTCTGAACAACACCTCTAAAATGTCAGTACTTTAAATGCTTGGTTTTGGGAAAAAAAACCCTACATTTATCTGACATTACTAGAGTAATGACTTGTAAAAAAAAAGCAGTCGTACTATAAATATACATGTTCTTAAATAGGTTTTATTCATACTCGGTGACAAAGGCGAGCACATAAATAGAAATATTGCACATGATTATGGTGAATTGTCAGCTGCCCTGTCCTAAGACTATAATGGCACTAAGAGGTGACAAAATAACCATCTTAAAACTGCATTCCAACAATATCTGCAACGTCTAATAAACATTGTTACATAACCTACAAAATCATGCAACAAATTATTTTTTCAATGTACTCAGGGTTTTTAAGGGTTTAACATGCTATATACTACATCAGCTACCTACTTCTTGAGTTTTGACACGGTTCATCCTGAGAACTTTTACATTTCTACAAAAAATACAGACACAGACATACAGTCTCCAAATTTAGGTATAGGCTCAACAAAAAGAACAGAGGAATAGTTAGCTATCTGAAAAGCTTCTTACAATTTAGAATTTACTAAACTGGATTTACAAACTGGAGTCAAACAGAAACACAGTCAATGCCTGTATCATTGACAGCATAGTAACACTATTACTGTACTGAATGTTGCAATAGCTATAGCTAATGCTAACCTAATGAAAAATAATTTAAGGCCCTGAAATATAATGTACCAATAGCTGCTCATGTTTTAGCACAAACAGATTCTTCTAAGCTACAATTTAATTTAGTTGCTTTTATTAAGAGTAATATTTATTGGCACACAAGCCACTTCTACAGGCACACTTTCCTTTTGGTATCTAACCCTTCAAAAAATGTCCCTTAAAGCAAACCATTTTGGCATTATATATTGATATGCATTACAGCTAATGCTATAAATAAAAACAAAGCGGTCTGCTTTGTTTTTAGCCAAATAAGAGTATGAATTCATAAAAATTTAACTCTATATATACTGTATCTACCTTAGTTTGGCTGTTGACAAATCCATTTTAAGTCATTGAGTATTTACCAGATTAAAAAAAGGCCAGAACTGGCAGAGTTACATTCCAAAGCAGACAAAGACAAAAAGTAAAAGTGCCACCTGCCTGCTTTGAGAGGAGGCCTGCTATATGTATGAATAGACCCTTTTTTGGTAGTGCTTATCAATTCTGGTCACATCAGCCAGATAAGAGGCGTTCTTTGAAGGGGCAACTTCTTTCTCATTTATTCACTGATACACATTATCCTTCTCTGTTTTGAACATTAATTGCTGAACAACACAGTTCAGCATTTGCAAAAAAGCATTTGCAAAAGTTGATTTCATTGCTACTATTTCTTTTAAAATCTATCAAAAAGCTTTTCAAATAGCTTGTCAGTTTATTTTTAATTTACAAAAACAACCTAAAAAATATATTTTCACAATTTACATCAAATAGTTGTTTTATAAACCTTTCTATAATAAGACAACAGCTTGAGACAATGAGGAGCTTTTGGACTGTTATACGTTTATGCAGTTATTGCATGACTAGCATGTACTGTCATAGACCCTTGGTTAGAAAACACCACCAATGTACTTGTAAGAAATAGCAAGGATTGCAAAAACACTGTGGAGCAAAAAAAAAATCACTGATTTGACAGGTTTCAGACAAATGTCACGGTCTCAAAAAACAGATTGACAGACCTGTTGTTGTTCCTGACTAACAGTTTTGCTGAGTTGACTGAAAAATGAGCAAACCTGTCAGTATTCTTGAGGATGAAAGATAGACACCTCGATAACTGGTAGAAAGGTCATCTGCCCTGAGGGCTGAGTTACTACAGGGTAGAATGAAAACTTCCAGCCAACCAGGATCCACAAAATTGGAAACTATACAGGAAAATTAGAAAACAATTTACTGATAATTTTAAGCAAATAAACAAGCTAGTTGTTTTCCAGCCAGTCCTTTCTTGGCCGTTTTCTTGAGGTTCACCCTTACATGCTGCGATTGTTCACTGTAATGAATCACAAGGTTGAATTTTCACAATCACGGTGATCATCTAATTGTGATAAATTGTCATTGCCAACTATTTGGAGCAGCTGCATCAGACCCATTACTCTATCACATATACTCTATTAAGATAAACATTTGTTTTTCTCAAGCAAGCATACCAACTCAAGCTCTCAGGACCAGCAGTGCTGTCTACATGCAAGGCTAAATCCACCCTCAACACTGACACAATCCTCCATTGTGTCCAATGTCATTGGACTAAATTGTCAGTAGAGTCATGCAACCAAACCAACAGCATGAGGCTTATTCCCTAAGCCAGGAAAGAGAACAGAGTCCTGTTCAGTGTCACCTCTCTCAATAAGCTAATGTCATCCAGCTCTATGCATCTGCTCTGTGGCGGCTCCTGAGTTGCTGAGAACACTCCTGGGAGCACACTGATGGATTATAGACGGTCAAAGCTAACATGAACTCTTCTCACACTGACCACAAGCCAAAACTGCTGGGGAACAACTGATGAGACGATTCACAAACAAACACAAAATTGCTCTGCTTATATGAAAGAAAATGCACAAGGAAAGGAGGCAGATCACTAATCGGTTATAAGGAATAATGCTGCTCATGTGACAGCGAACATTAGGTTCTTGGTACCCACACTTAAGATATGAAATGTCAATGCTGCCATATAGTGGCCAAAAGCTGTTATTACACATGCAAAAACATCTTTAAGCCTGTCCGTTTGATGCAGGTAATTACAAGCTGACCTATATCGCTTTATTATACTGTAGCTTATTTATAAAAATATTTCTCAATGCATATTTGGCCAAACTGTGTCCCTTACAGTGTTGGAAGTCACCAGTGGTTTGGAGTGAATATTTGCTTTCACGGTTTGCAGATGTGCAACTAAACAGCTGCCTGCTGTGAGAAGATACACTGAGAGTAAAACAGGAAATAAAACTGTCAAAAGACCATTCACTGCACATGTTAACAGCCACCCCCGTCCATGACATTACTTCCCAAAAGTATGCAAACAATATTCAAACATCATAATCTTTGGTCGCAGACAAATGCATTTCCCGCAGGAAAATGAGCTCTAAGATTGATTTTTATAGCTTTTACCCTCCACCTTTATATTGCACACAAGAATGGTCTAAAAATAGATATGAGAATAAATTCAACCTTTCAAAATGCATTTAATTTAGAACAAAGGCATGTATATTGGCAAGAGCTTTCCATGTATTTAACTTCAAGATGTTGATTGTTCCTTTGCAAATTCTCATATGTATTCCTCAGGAGAGTGTATTATCTGGTAAGAGCTATATCAGAATGTACCTTGGGTTTACAACCAAAGGATGATGCATCAGCTACATTTTCAACTACATAGAGTGTGGACTGTTAACACTTAAACCAAAAACATCTGAACAATGAAAAAGTATATAAAAACAAAACCCTGCATGCACAGATTATAAAAATAAATATTAAAGAATAATCTCCATTTTCACACTGGTAGACAATTACTGAGCAAATACTGAGCGCTTTTCCTTCTATGTGCTGTTGCTATGGTTTCAGCATACCAGGCTGAAATACATAACACACAAACATACAGTATATAGACACAGACGATATCTGACCTTGAAGCCCTAAAAAAGAAACTGTCTCTCAAAAGAAGGAACCATCTCTCCCAAAGGAACAATTCTAAAGCTACATGGTAGTTTCCAAAGGAACACGTTTAGAAAGAACTATAAATGTTTATCAGTAGAAATTTAGTACAAATTTAACACAGATTATGTCAATCTTTTGTTCCTTGTGTAATGAAACAGCTAATAATAGACAAAATTACCTAAATTGCTGACCTCCTCCCTTCCCCCTGAAATCCAAATTATATATTTGTTCCATCAATGCTCAGTGACACACACACACACACACACACACACACCAAACAGCTCAAAGATCTGAGACTTTGAGTGCCTCTGCTGATGCAGCTACAACTCACAGAGAGCCTTGAAGCCTACTGAAATGCTGAGATGCAATCACTTCCCCTGACACAAGCACAATCCAGTAGCCACTTTTACCCTTATGCTGTAATTAAGACAGAGGATTTAAAGATCCTGGTCTGCAGTAGGCTGTAACTGCATTATATTGCCTGGGAATGCAAAACAGGTTCACTGACAGCACAGAGAAAACTCAACTTTAAACATGCTTTTGAAGAGTGGCTATATTAAGACACATTTACTGTTCTGGTGTTAAAACTATGTGAAACAGTATTTTTCTTATTGTTTATTCTAATATATATTAAACTACAAATTATTTTCCTATGTTAGACCACATAATACTCTGCTACTGCCTAAGAATATCTGTCACAGCATTATAATTGGTTCACTTCCTGTCATCATTTATGAGTGAGGGACAAAATGCTTGCTGAGAATACCTGCAAAGCATGTGAGATTTACAGCAAGATGAATGACTAGGTGACATCTTCAGCTGCACTGGTATTTCTCAAGCACCCTGCAGTCACTATTAATGACCTATAAGAAATTTCAGAAATCAGTTATAATTTTTAAAGTACTGTACAGTAGCTCACCAAATAATTGGGTAACATGCAAAAATGTCCATTTTACATTCAGAGACAGACTGTCATTATCTTACAATTAACATAAATATTGCAAACAAATATGCAAACTCCAAACTGAAACAGCCAAGACAATTAATTTGTACACATTTTTAAGTTCAAACAAACCATTCTCCCATAATTAATCCCTCTTTAGTTTGTCCT
>JBAJNP010000004.1:125810-154848 GCA_036877545.1 Yasuhikotakia modesta
AATTAATACAATAACACCTAAAAGATGATTATGAGATATAATATCATATTTGCTGATCAATTATTGGTCTGTTTGAACAGCTTAAAGTTAAAACCTTTTAAACCAAGAGATATTTCTGTCATGTTCACATTAAGGCTGTTTGACATGGGCTTCACGATTTCATTCTGGATTTGCGATGTACCTTCCTCTCCCTTGAAGAGACAACACCACATTGCCCATCACTATTTACAGCTGACTTTTTATGACGTGGTAATCTATGTTTTGTTTTGGACAGGCTTCTGTCCTCCATCCTTTTCAAATGGCAGTCCTCTACACAAGAAAAAGCTGAGGAAGTAGAGGCCATGAGAGGAAGAGAGGTAGGCCTGGTAGTTTGAGATGTGACTGTATCACTAGATTCAATGCAACGTTGACTCTTGTAAGTTTCCAACACCAGGTCATCACTACCATTGCTAGTGACAAAGCCAAGTCCTTCTGACTCCAGAACTGATGGTTTACAAACATCTTCAGAGGGGCTTGACCGACTTAAGCCATGTCTGGAATGGAAATGTTTCTCTTTAGTTGCTACAGGCCTCTTCTTATGCTTTGACTTCAGGTATTTTGTAGAGTTTTCCATAACACCTTGTTCAGATTCAAGGGCACCTCTTTTATCACAGCTTAAATGCTTTTGAGTAATGTTAATCTGCATAGAAGACAACTGATTTGCACACTGTTCAACAATGGAAGCGAGGCTAATGTCACTTTCTATTCCACAGGTGCTGGCTGGGGACAGGAGGTCTCTGGTTATTAGCTGTGGAGTTAGTGTCTTGGAGTGAGAAAGGCTTGCATGGTCCCAAAGATCTGAAGTCTTGATGTGTTCAATGAGGGACAAACAAGTGCGACAAAGGAACAGATTTTTCGCTCCATTTTTTAGGGAACGCTTGCAAGATTCACAAAGAGATTCCTTATTTATAGCCAGCACAAACAAAGACCTTGTTCCAAAGCCTGGGGAGTTTAATACTGGGGACTGCAAATCTCCACTTGTGGTCATAGGAGAGTCAATGTTGCATATCCTGAAACACACACCACTCATTGGAGTTTTGGGTAGGCTCTCTGGGGAGACCAAGCTTGACATCACCATATTAACATCATTTTGTGAGGGCAAATCCAAATGCATGGGAACACTTTGCTGGCTTGAGACCCTGTCTTTAAAATTGAGCATCTCACCCTTACTGTTAACAGCTGCTGAAGGTGCTCCTCTTGGTGGTTTTCTAACTCCTGATGATTGGGTTTTGTATTTAAGGCATAAACCTTTTTCATCACTGCTAGTGTGTGAGGACTTCAGTTCAGTTGGGTTACTTTTGTCTGTCTTATGTTTCAGCCAGTTCACTATACCCATAGCCAGAGAGATCTCTGTGTCACAAAGCTTAAGTAAACAATCCTTCCCCATCCATTTACTCTGTAGAAGCTCTTGGCCAATATAGTCCTTAGCCAAAGGCGGGGCGAGATTCTCCTCGGCTCCAACATGGAAGCTGTACATGGATAATGGAAGGTCGCTGGTTTGGCCAACAATGCTGTCTGTTAGATCCATCTCATTTCCAAAGATAGGATTCATCACTGTCTCATCAGGGTCACAAAATAGCTCATAAAGAGCATCTCCACTGTAAGTGTCCCTAGGGAACTTGTTGGAACGGACTGGAGTGAGAGAATTTCTGCTGTGGTCCTCAAAACCAGGAGAAACATAATCACAGTAGCCCTCATCACTAGTGTTTTCCTGGTTGTCACTTTTTGGTGATACCACATCAGTATTAAGTTCCCTAATCTGTGATTCTATAGTTATGGGTGTGTTTGCTGTTAAATTTTCAGATTTGGTTGTGGAAGGGGTATTTGTACTAGGTGTTGTGGTGTCTGTAGTATTTTCTCTTGAACGTTGCCCAAATAGTAAAGTTCTGTTTAGCATTTCCCACATTCCAAACATGTCCAAGAGCTCAGTGGGTGCAGGAGAGGCCAGGCATTCATTACCTCCCTGGAAGCCTGCAGCAGTAGCACTTCTCTTCCGGGCTTCACTGGCTTCTTTATCATGAACAGGGTTGAGGACTCTATCAGGCGATACAATAAATTCTTCATCTGCAAATATCTCCCCACAACCAGCCTGAGATCCAAAGCTTTTAAGTGATGCAACATCTTCGCAAACATTAGAGCAATATTCTCCTGACGAATCTGAAGGAGTCTCACTATGTTCATTACACCTGCTTCTCGCAGAGGCACGTTCTTTGTGCCTTAAAGACTTCTTTGTCTTTTTCAGTGTTGGAACATTATTACGTGCAACATGACACGGTGTACCTGGTGACACAGTTTTCTCATGCTTGTGTCTTTTGTGCACGAATAAGTCTTTAATGGCCTTCCGTGGCTTCCTTAGGGAGATCCTCTTTTTAGGAATGGATTTTGCTATGCAGGGCACAAAGGGCACTTGAGGCGTTAAATTACGGTAATCAATGATTTCGTGACTGCCGCCAGAAGTAACCCGATTCTCACAAAGCAACTGTATAGGCGCGTCAAATCCTGAAAAGCTAACGCTGGTCACTAGTTTATGACGATGGCGCCAGTTAGTCTCATCTTCACAATCAGGGCTCTCAGCTTGCTGCAAACCCATTCTTTTCACACAGTCATGGGTTTTGCTCTTTTTAACAGAGCTGGGGAGCTGCCTGTTGCCGTCTGAGAGAGTGTCACTAAGTCTTGGAGAGAGTAGGTCAAAAGTATCAGGCACAGGCAGTGAGCATGGGTTCCCAATGGTATTATGCATAGTCAAAAATCCATTATTCGAGCTGTTGTAAGAGGTTTGTCCCTCAATGCATTTGGTGTGGGCTGAACTCTTCCTATCCTTTGAAGAATCTTCACTCTTTGACCGCTCCATAGTTTCAAACACATAACTGTAGCTAAATATAAAACAATACACACATTTGAGTGTTGGTTAAAGGTTAACATGAATAACAGATATTTATATTGTACTAAACAAGAACTAAACAAGATTTAAAATAGCTAAGAAATACAAGAATGACTTTTAAATCTCAGTAATGAGAATAAGTACATTATACACAGTTCATCATATGAACATGAACTGCTTGTGACTTATCAGCTAATCAACATACTGTATTATATTACAAAACTAATCATTTTAAATAATGCAGGAGTCTCTTAGAATTTCACTTTACAGAATTTCAGACAGCTGAAAAATCACATTCATGTTATTATGTGGTAAAGAAACGCTGACGTTTTTACGTACTCCTATTTTAGGTAAAGGAGGCAAATGTAACGTTTACTTGTATCGAAGATCAATATTTTTACCTCTTACTGTACATGTTTTAATAATACAATTATCATCAAAATGACACAAATATTAAGACTGCCTCCCTTACGCCCTATTTTCTTACTATGGCACCACCTTCATTACTACCAAAACATTCTTTAGCTTAAATGTAAATCTAAAATCTGATACACGCAAAATTTGATACATCCACCTTTTTAAATAGGTCACAGATCCATTTTGATCCATTAATCGTTACATGCCTCTCATAACCGAAATAAATACATAAGGAGTGATAACATTATTTCTCACAGACGTGATGTAATCCCTACAACCATATGAAACATGCAAACCCCCTTCATATGTTTGCCATTAACTGGTGTAACGTGTTCAGTCGTTTGCCTTACAGGCTTGCAGTCCGTCGTTCGATTACGTTTAGGAAACGCCTAAAAACCTCCAACCAGATGAAAGCGCATTAAATAAATACATTATTACACATTATCATCTTCATACATACCTTATTCAAATTGTGACAGGATGCGTTTGGCGGGAGCTGGTATCCACAAGCGCGTGACAAGGTGGGACGCTGGCTGTCAGTGCGGGAGTAAAAGGATTACAACAGCCAATCACAAGACAGAACAGCGGTTATTACCGACAGTATTACCCAGTCTGTGATTTTATCCGCCTAAATACGGTGAGCGCTTGTAATGTATACTTTGTAAAAACTTAAACATCCTTATAAGATCTCATATAAAGTCTCCCTGCCATATACAAATCCTATAGCAAACGCACTGAAAGACAACGCCAAAGCCATTTTATACCAGTAAGTGGTTGAATAATTTCGTCAGTCACTTCAAATACATTACAAAAGCAGTAATTGATAACGTTTTAATGTATAACAACCATTATACAACCATTTAAATGAATGTTTAATAGTAACATGTAATAATAAATACATACTTTTACCAATTTAACCTGTGGTTTAGTGGTAATCTTACCTGCACATTGCATAAAAAAACCCACCTTAGAATATTTTTTTCAACAATTTAATGACCTTTTTGAGGTGCATTGAATACTGTAGAAGAACAATATAAACAAAAAGTCAACAAAAACCTTCAAGGGGGAAGTACATAACTAAACAAAACACTTAAATTCAGTTTTGGTCTCACAACACTCTGAAGTGCAAATATGTTCATCACAGATAAGGACCCCATCCAAGGTACATCAGGCACAAGAGATTATCATCTGTGGCTTCTTGAATGAGGTAGTGCACGTGGCCCTCAATGGACAAAGGCAAACCCATCACTTTATTTCTGTTCTTAATCACTCCCTGAAGGCGCTGCTCTATGTCCAGAACATGCGTCTTGGCCTTTAACAGAATGAGATCAAATTATCGCTCATTTCAATTTGGTTTAAACATATAACTTATTACATTACTTAACAGCCCGTTTAGGAATAGCTCTTTAATTTTCAAATTAAGAGCTGGACCTTTAAGTCTTTAAGGGACTAAAGGCAGTTAATAGTGCAAGGTTTATGCATGGGTCAAGTCCCCCTAGCTGGATATATTATACTGTGCTCTCCATAGGTATTTGGTCAGTCAAGAATTGTGCTTCATAATCATCTTTTAATCACTAATGCTTTCTTAAATCCACAGCAGAAAGAGCTACCCAATATTATGGAGGGCCCTGCACATATACAAGTCAGAGATGAGGCTGTAGACTTAAGTAATCAAGAGGCAAAGTACCTTCTCGTTGAGGATCTCTCCAGATTCATTGACTTGTGTCTTAGAGGAACCTTTGACAGGTTTACTCCACTCTACCAAAGGATCATGCAGGAATGTTTTTAAAACACTTGATAAAGGAAGAAACAAAGATGAATCATTATACATGACATATTAGTATTATACAAATAATGCATATTCAACAATAAATGATGTAAATCATTGACTACAAATGACATAACACAAGAGAAAAAAGACATCAATTAACAAAATGCAGATTCTGGGTGGGGGAATAGATACATCACACCAATAAACATCAACAGTATTAAACCGACATAGGATGCAATTTACAGAGTGACTTTATTATGTGAATTGTGTATTTGTCTCTTCAGGACTTACCTGACAAGTCTATGTTTGTGCACAGCATCATTGAAAAAGATGGCTACTCGATCACCATGGATAACAATGAGTGTTTGCAATGTGTGACTTCAGGTTTGCTAACATAAAAAGTTCAAACAAGGAGTGTCTTGCTAGTTGTTCAATTTGAGAACCTTTCACCTGCTACCCACAATTTCAAACTTTGCAGATGTTGTATGATGATCATCAGAACCATTGCTGAGTTCCTGTTAACTGTTAACAGTAACCAGCGTAAAAGACCTCCACTGATTTAACAGTTACTGTGTAAGGGAGATGAAGGAGCTAAGGATCTTAGGAACACCAACCAAAGCATTAAGATCTGCATTTCAACATCTGAAAGTAGAACTACTGTATGTCTAAATGTTCACCTCATAAGCGGCTCACTCTGGTCCCTCATGAGTCTGAGTGTGACTTCACAGGCCTGCCTGAACAGACCCTCTGTGCCCATGGGCCCCATCGCATGAACCATGTTCTGAGTTAGCCGAAAAGGGACCACTTCAGGAACATCAAAAGTCTCCCCCTTTAGCACCAAAGCACATTTGTTTAAGTTGTTTTAAAGATATAAACAATGAAAAGCATAACACGCATATGGACATTAACTACTTTAAAACACAGCACAACATATACCCATTAAATCCTATCACACCTTGTTAAAGAGGCAGTTGAAATCCACATGTACACACTCGCCCGTGAGGGAGTCAAATAAAATATTCTCTCCGTGGCGATCACCCAGTCCCAAAATATAGCCCACCATAGACATGACTGCTGTGGAGCGACAGTAAGCAGACCTGCTGTTGTACCTGTAAACCAACAAATTTAACATTTATTAGTCAAGGTGAAATGTTCAAAACATCATGTTTGTAAATGAACTTAAAGCACTGCTTTCAACCATCCATATCTGATATACCAAGATGTGGGGTCAGGAAAGGTCCGCAGGAACCACTCATGAAAAACTGGTGGGTGTCTAGCACACAAAACATCTTTATGCAATTTCAGCTTCTCCTGAAAAGAGGCCGTTTTGGGCAAAAGGAGCTTCCTCAGTTCTGTCCCACTGACATAGATTCCTGTGTGTGAAAGAACAAACACCCACTCTCACTGAGCTACGAGGTTTAAACAACATTTAAACATTGGCAGTCAACCGGAGGAATTTTAATAGCAAGTTCACCAATACAAGTATACGAGCTTTACATTTTGAAATTCATAATTTCAGTCTGTTATTCATTTAACAAACTGTTCCTAATTATTACTAGTTTATCAGCAGTGCAAGATGCAGATGCAAATTAATTGTTGTAAACGACTTACCATACATACTGTAATTGTGTAATCTGTAAATGTCATGTGCATTGTTTAGCAGAGACCCAGAAGCTATGAAATAAACAAACCTTTCTCTTTATAGAGCTTTGTGAGGATGTGCCGTAAGCCTGCTGTGTTGCTGACCCACTCTATAATGCCACACTCTTCATTCAGAGGAATGACTGCATAAGTCCGAATGCGCAGATCTCTCCTTCTAGACTCAGCATCTTTCCTCAAAGACTAACAGTCATAATCAACATTATTAGCCAAACGTTCAATGAGAATTTGTGGGCATTTAGTGAACAGAACAAATCTATGAGTGGTATGTGTGGGATGGTACCTTATTAATGAGACAGTTGAACTCCATCAGCCTGCAGTCTTTTCTCAGATCATCTTTGGGTTTACACATCATGGTGTAGAACTTTCCATCTGAGCCCTTGAGGGAGATCTTCTTTGGCTTCTGCAGAGATGCTAAGATCTCCACCTTCAAGAAGTAATGACATCATGAAGAGAGAAAATCTAAAATGAAAGTGAGGCTGGTTTTATAAGCTGTGGCATAGTGGTGGACTGACCGTGTCATCAAAGCCAGCCAGATAGACCCAGTGGCCTGGAAAGGCATCATGTTTGGGGTTTGCTCCTCCAGTAGAAGGCAGTGTGGGTATAAGGACAGACTGTAGAGGGATTAGGATCTGACTGAAGGTGGGCTCCTCCACTAGTTTCTTCAGCATTTTAAAATGAATACTCATGCTGAGGGTGCTGCTGTTCCCATCCACCTACACAACCATAAATTTAGAAATGAAAACAATTACATTAAGCTTTATAATTGGGTGTAAATAAGGTTTCGCTGATGGGGGCACCATCTGTCATACCGGTTTATTGCAGAGCTCCACTAACTTGTCATTCAGTCTGTTGGCATCACCGATAAATTTTCCAAAAGATTCTTTTAAGCTCATGGCCTTTTTTAATATCTCCTTACATCTGTTCATTCGAGTAGGATATGAGGACTATAAACAGAAACATATCCACAGAAAACACAGACACCATAAGGGAACAATTTGTACATAGTTTTGCAATCCAGCCAGACAGTTGCACTGGCTCAACCAATGGCATGATTATAAACCGAGATAAAGTTTTCATTTAAAAACAGTAGGGCAAGAATGACACACTCTCTGACCTTTGATACAGCAGTCATCATCCACATAGCCTGTTGTGGATAAGCCAAGAAAACTTTGGCCACAATCTCCATCAGCACAGCAAAGACCTCGTTGTTGGAGTGGCAGATTCGGGAGATCAGCTGTGAAAAGGCTGTGAGGAACTGGTAGGGTGACAGATTGCAAGTGTGTTCGGTAATCACAGAATTGATCTTTGTGAGCTCTGTACGCATCTGGACCCGGTCAGACCGACCCGCTAAACAAAAGGAAAATAGTTTTATAGTTTTATTTTCATGCTGCTCTACTTTCACATGATGGGGAGTGTTTACTTGATTTATGTGTCTTACCTTTTTCAAACTCATAAACTTTTGCACCGAAGTCCAGCCACAAAGTTAGCATTCTCGGCATGGCCTGATAGATAAACTGATTACCAAACTGTAGGGCTCTATGAGGACAGCAGAGTATTACTATATGCATACTTCACAAATGTCTGTTATAGGTGCTGCATAAAAGGCCTTTTAGGCACTAATAATAGAAACCTCTTACTTTCCAAAATAAGTGACAATATAACGGATGAGGTTGCCCTGTCTTTCAAGTTTGTTGTCAGTGACCATAGGCATCACTTTGTCATAGTATTTGGCCAAGTAGAAGTTACCATCCTCCCATTCTGGTGACAGATGAGTGACATCCTGTGGTAAAAAAAAGAGAGGAAAAGATCATTATCATATGTTTTACAGCATGACCTACTGAATAGTGTAATCTCACATGATGGCTGATATACCTTATAGGTTTTCATAATGGCATTGCTCTCAAAGTTGGCCGTCTCTTCCATGTATCTGCCCACCAACAGCATGGCATTCCCTTTAATCTGGATTCTCTTGGGGTCTGTAAGTGGTTGATCATCAGGAAAACACTGCTGGACACCTTTCTGCAGGACTATAAGTGCCTGATGCACATCACCCTGTAACATAACAGCTTTCTTAATAATTGCACTTCTAGTTACGGAGAAAGTGCAGTTATGAAGAAACGCATCTGAATTGGTGAAAGCACCAAACATATTTTGTCCATCTGTTTTACCTTAGACCAGAGCCACTTGGCTTTCTCAATAAAGAGCTCAGAAAGGTGGGAGTTTTCAGCATTGAGCAAAGCATTGAAGGCTGTCTGATGGTGACCAGCTTTCCTGGCCACACGAGCGCTCTGCACCCAGCACACACCAACCTGCTCCTCACTTAAAGAACTTCATTAGAACAAAGTAAATTCAACGTTTACTGTGTTACAAGAAAGCTTTTGTATTGCACCACAATCCACTGAAAATTCTAACTTCTTTATGGCTTTCTTTTATGGCTAGCACTTGTATGAAATACTTCTAAAAAAACATCCAATTTCCTTATTTCCCCACAATAAAAGTAGAGACAAGGGCTGTCAAGCAAGACTTTGTTTTTTAGAACATTAAAATTCATACACAAGCTTTTGTATATCTTTTAAAGAGTAAATGCTGACAGAACTTTTGTGTCTATTGTATTTATAATTATTCATCATAAAAAGACAATGCAGTGTAAACTAAGAAGCACTGTTTAATGGTTATTTAAGCTTATTACTTTGTTTTTACGGAGTAGTAGGAAAGTGAAACATTCAGCATATTTGACCAAACAGAATAATCTACAGATGTGCTCATACCCTTTGCTGAGACTAAGCAGAGCTCTCCGCAGAGCCAGCACTGGTTCCTTGGCTCTAAATGAGTTCTGGGTCATAAGTAGGCGGGCATCCCAGTTTAGCTTGGGCTCAGACTGCCTAGATCCTTTAGCTTCAGGGCTTTCATTCTGCAGCTCGGTGAAGGCATGCTCCAACTCACACAGCATGTGCAGCCTAAGACACACCATCATAGTCAACATTAGTAAGCTGTGCTGTTATATAACCTTGGAAAGAAACATGTTAGAATGATTTACACAAATTGATACTGATTCATACGTACACCTGTTGGTGGAACTGTATCTTTCCTCTAAAGACCTAAATGTCCAAGTTACATTTGTCACATGACGTAGTTTACTATAGAAAATAATAACAGCTCATTCCTGTTTTTTCAAACAGCAATAACTGTGGCAGGAGTGTAAACACAGCTAGCATCCAAAGTGTTTAAAATGTAAAGCTCCCATTTGTGTAGAAGGATTTACATTAATTCTTTCATGAAAACAAACATGAATGAAGATCCTAATCTGTTCTAGGCTATTTATTGTTAACACAGATTAACTTGTAGTTATTCATATGTTGTAACTGTAGATGTTGGTAGTACAACAAAGGTGTTTTACTGAACACCTGGTGACAAGGAAAGCAGATGGCTTCTGTGTTGATTGTTTTGTCTGTTTTTTGTCATCTGAAATCATGAATTTATGCAGACATCTACCAGTTCAGCACAATGTAAACAGGGCCATTACATCACTTCCTTTACTTTGTATGCTTCCTGACACTGTGTAAATTGGGCCCAGATGTAAAAGCTTTACCAGTTTTCCTGACAATGTTTACAAGTTGTCCTGACAATGTAGTAAAAGACTAGGATTTAATCATTTTAGGGCTGTAATCATTTTGTGTCTGTCTTTGTATTCAGTGTCTTTAGCAACTATGCACTAACATAAGAAAAATATACATGTACACAACAGTTACAATAAATGCAAATAAATATATGTTTAATAAAAATCGTTGTGTATATGTTTTTCAATTGGATTACATTGAACGTATCTGTGTATTTACACTCTTAACACAAGCCATAAACCCAGCTTGTCGTATTTATGTATACAGTGTTTAAATACACCTAACATACAGATGAAATTTAGATATTTTAAAGTTCCTGACCTTGTCTTTTTACTGTATGTGCTTAACTGTAATCAGTTGTTTAACAAAAGAAAGTGAAAATTATGTAACACAGGTGCTAACGATTGTGCTAAACTACCTTTAACAGTTATTAATCATTTTCAGACACAGCAATTAACACATAGCACATAACATTACCTGACTAAGTACTCATATCCTCTCTGATAGGTGCCACACTCAAAACTGGCAGCTGATAGAGGGACCACCTGCTCTTTTCTGACTATTTTAAGCTTTTCATAAAACGCTTCAGAGTCTTGCTTCTTGGCAGCCAACAGCATCTGTCCGAGTCTCACACCCCAAGTGCTGGACTTGCAATCTGGAAAGCAAAATACAATACACTTAACATTCCTTTACATGCTTAATATACTTAACATACCAAAAAAAAAATTTACCAGAGGCAAGGTAGTCTTCAACTAAGTCCCACTTAGATAGTTTCCATGCTGCCTCGACCCGGTAAGCATTCAGATCAGACTTCCAACGTGGCCTTTATACAGGAAAGAGCATTTATTTTAAAAAAACTCAATTGAAAACCACCCGGAAGTCTTGGAGTCTGTATCAATACATCTACCTGCTTGCCAGAACCCCATTGACTTGTGTTATTACTGTGGAGAGTTGACCAAGTCCCAGCATAGAGTTCATAACCCCGTGATAATGGATGAGCTGCATGCAGGGGTTAAAGAGGTCAAAGATTAAGCCTCAGTCATCACTATGCAAAACATTACTTGTGATGTTCCTCATTTGCATTTTGGTTAAAAGCAACTGGGAAATAATTAAATGTAAACAATGTTTATCATGACTATTCACAAAAATGTTTTTGATTAAGAAGATCTATTTTCTGTTATCATCTTACAAGATATAGCCTTGCAGTTAATAAGAAAAGCTTGAGATATTAATAAGGTCTCAGTCTGTCTGGAGAGTTTGGAGGTAAGAGGTGTGTGCAGTGCTGACCTGGTCCGGCTCTAGCTGGATGGCTCTATCATAGCATGCAGTGGATTCTCTCAGCAGTCCAATGCTCTCATGCTCCAGGATCTGCTCTCTTAGTGACGGCTCCTCCTTCCTCAGAGCATTCACCCCCCTCACACCATCTGGCTCATGCATGGCTGCATACAGAGTCTAGAAGAGAGCCGCAAGTTAAGATAACGCAGAGAGCAGATCTCATTTCTTCACAAATACATTGATCGTTCACGTCCGACCCAAGACATTATAGAACTATACAAACAAAAATGTGTAAATATGCTAATGTGTTTATGGTATGTGAAAGTATTGTGTAATGTAGTGTGAGAAGACCCACAAATAATCAACAGCCTTCAATTATCTGCACTGATTATGAGAAAAACAATCAGTGGAATGAATTTATATATAGTAAATAGTGTGTATTAAAGCCATACAATACTATAAATACTACTCTGTATTTAGTACCCTTTAACCTCTAATTAGTATTAAAAACATTATGCAACTAGCCAAAATTTGAAACGATAAACCAGGAAACCTGCAGAATTTAGAATTTTGCAGGTGCAGATTCTGTGCAGGCAGTATATGCATGACGTAGGCAATCATAACACCTCATGCTAAGATGCAAACATTGCTAAGACCTGTAGAAATGTAAGATGGTCCTGAATGTTCTGCTGCTTCTCCCGGATGAAAGACTCAAAGTGCATGACAGCCCGTGTATAGGCTCGGGATCGAAAAGATGCCTTGGCCAGCACATCCTGAGGAATGCTGTTGAGGAAGGCCACTACACTCTGATATTCACTGTTCTCTGGACCTAATATCAGGACGAAAGAAACCAGGAAACAAACATATCAGATTGGGCCTTTAGGAAATATTACAAAAATGAATATTTATAACATGTACTTTTATGAGTCCGTTAATAAGCATAATATGGGCTCTTTGTTATATTGTCACATACAACTTAGAGATGCATCCAAATGCATAGATTGATAGATTGAAAAAACACCTTAGATCGAGTAAACTCACCAGTGGTTTGTGGCTGCTCTCTGGCATTTTTGCCAAGCCTTTTGTTTGTACTCAGGCTCTGCAATTTGTGACGGGACCACTGAGTGAGGTGGTCCAACATGGAGAAGACAGTCTGTGTGCTGAGCTGACTTAGACTGGAGGCATTCTCCTGCAGCCGAGCTAACCGCGGATCACCCTCCTTCAACACTGCCATAATCTCCTCAGTCACCTACAGTACACACACTCATTAACAGAAGCACTGCTTTGAGATTTATTTACTGTTTTTATTTTTAATTTTATTCTTACTTATAAATTAATATATATTATTTAGGTTCATTAAGACTGTGGGCATTTGTACCACTTTCTGCTCCTCCTGAGTGCATCCAATCAGCACGTACACCAGAATGTGGGGCAGTAGGTAGATGGTCACTTTGTAATCATGCTTAATGATGAAACTACAGCAGTTGAAAACTTTGCCAGCCAGCTCATGTCTAACCTAAAACATACAATTGAGAGGATGAGGTTCACAGAGTTTAAGGTTATTAGAAGCTTGATAATTCATACAAACATGAGATGTCATGATGTTGACTTACTTTGCTGATTAGATAACCTGCCCACGTTGCAGACCAGTCTGAGAATTTGCTTCCACGGCTGCTGAGATATACTGGCTTTTTCAGCTTAGACCAGTTTACCACTTTCTGAGAACTTTTATACCTTCAGGTGATAAAAGAGTTTATGAACATCTGGATATGGATTAATTAGCAAGTTATCTAGCAAGATTGTTTTTGCCAAACCTGGTGTTAAGATGGGGCTCCAGGATTTCCTGAACCTGCTCGGGAAATCTTCTCCAAAGTCTGCGACCTGGCGAGTCAGTCCTGCCCTCCCGACATTCAAATATTGATAATAACTCCTAAAAAATAGCCCTTATTGTAACTAAGTGTAATGGAATAATATTTCTACCTGAGGCTATGTGCACATAACCTCACAACATACTCTATACAACACTTTCCTAAATAATTCCTTTAAAATTCTGAATGTAGACCTTAAAGATAGTCACAAAGCAGATTGCTTTATTCCATACCTGCATGGCATAAGCTGCAGCATCTTGGGCTCTTACATCATCTGCATAGGCCAGAAAGGCTCTGGTCAGTTCTGTCAGTAACTCATATGCAAAGTTTGGATCATCTATACCACTCTGAAAGCATAAAAAAATCCCTCATCCTTCAGATTCTGCTTGCCACATATGGCAACCAACACAACAAAGATGCCTGAGAATTATTTTACCACAAACGTCGAACCAGTGCCTTGAGTGTCAGCTAGCGACAAGTCGAGACGACCAGGATCAATGGCTCCGAGCTCCCCCAGGCATTCCCCACATAAAAGTCTGGCTTCAGGATTCACGTCCTGGCACCCCCGGAGCAACGCTGTCACTAGCTGAGAGATTACAGGCTCTACCATCTCACTATCCAAGACATGCTTCAGTAGAGCATCCTGAAGAACAGAAAAAAACTTACTTATGATGCCTACAACAGACCTCTATGGAATATGAAAATATGGCTCATAAAGTAAACAAAAACTGTATCTAATTATGTTGTAGTCTGCTTCAATTTGTGATGTGGAAGAAGGTTGGAGACTTTACCAACATGAATTGCAAATTATAAGATGTTTGACATGTGGATCTCTTTGTATCAACGTGGTTAATGCTTTCTGTTTCCATTATTAGTGAGTCAGACCTGGTTCTTGTAAAGCATCTCCTTTAGGCTGGTGAGGGCATGAATGCGTACGTCCACATTCTCATGCTGGATGGCCCGCATGGAGAGCTGCAGTGCTGTCTGCATGTCAGAGCTCTTTGAGGTTTGCTGCAATTACACAACAGTTGTGTTTCATTTCATTGATCAAGTCACAAAGGGCAACAGCATGATTGTAAACAACTGACCTTATAACTTTAATTTTTTATGTAGTTTTTTGGGTAGTACCTTACGAGAGTCTTGAAGGACCTTATGGATGTCCTTCAATTCTGGATGGTCGGGCAGGAAGTAGATTTCATGAAGAAAATCTTGTACTTCCTCTCTGAAATAAGATGGTTTTTTTAACAAAATAGATTACAGACACATACAGATGCTTTTTAATTTGCAATTTTATGGTAATTCCGTTTAAAAACTTTTTGATATGCCATCCTAACATTAACAGACAATAAGCCATTTATAAGTGAAAGTAAACAGGATGGAATTATCTTTTTCTAATAAGTTATTAAGTAATAAATAATTTATGTAATTTTGTTTAGCAATATTAGTGACAAAAATGACACATTTCACCTTTATTAATCCAGTATGAATTAAATAAAGTTACATCAATTTGTTTTATTTTTTTGACACTACACTAAAAAAAGAAGCAATCACACCTGTTCTCCACTATGAGGTAGTGCATGATAGCTGCTGTCTCTTTAGGCTGGATGGAGATTAAAGGTAACAGAGCAACGATCACATGACTCAGAAGTGGACCCAGATAAGACGCATCAAGACAGCGCACGAAACAGTCCCACGTCCTGTTACACAATGTGACAAGAATTAAATTAATATTCTACTATTGTTATTTCCTTGACATGTTCCTCGAAAACTTGTTAACATCATCTCGTATTTCAGATCATTTTAAACAACGTGACACCTGCAGCAGAGTTCTGGGAAGTCTTCCTTGTGTCTCAGGCCAGTTCTGAGCGTGGTCATCATCTTCACTCTGACTGAGCTAATGTGTTTTGGACCCATCAGCTTCATCAGGGACATTAAACTGTTCAGGGCCTGAAATAATATTAATACATGGTAAGGATTCAAAAGTAATGATTCTTTTTTTTAGATTACGTTTAGATTTAGATACTGAATTTAGATGTTTTAATTTGCCCTTGCATATTTTTTTTCTACTCCACATTACAGTACATTAAAGTTCAATGGCTGTGATTTGTGACTAGCTGTATTCTGTCAAATGGCAATTTTTAAGGTTTTTAAATTTTTTAATTTTTTCTTGTCTTTTTGGGACACACTAAATTAAGATGTATAAAAGCTGCAAAGTGCTTCACAAAGATAGATACTGTACAAGATCAGACAAAACATTAATGTTTTCCACTGAAAATCAAACCAACAAAATATTTAGTTTGTGTAAACTAGGGCTGGGCGATAAAACGGTATCAATATTTATAGACGGTATGCAATTGTCGGTAACGATGTAAAAACCTTCGGTATAGCCTCAATATTGTCATTAAATTACGCGCGTGCAGTTCGTGGATCATAAACAGCCAATCAGATGTTTTAAATATGAGCGCTGCTGCTGATGACACGCAAACAGCCAATCAGATCTAAACAGGCAGGTTGCGTCGCTCTCCGTTCGGTTGCGTCATCGCAGGTGACATTAAACCGCGCGCATGATGAGCGCCAGCGGTGAGGACATGGTCAATAAAAAACACGTCAGCTCGCCAGTGTGGCAGTTCTTGGTTTCTTGATTCTTGGTTTCTCCGTCCAACATCAGAACAATGTTGCGTGTAAGCTTTGTGAAAACCGCAGACATGTGGACGAGTCGCACGTGTGATCCGTATATTAGCTTAAGTGCGTATTTCATAGACGGCGATTGGAATCTGAAGAGTAAATGCTTGGAAACGGCATATTTTACCGAAGACACACAGGGGAATTTATTGCGTAAAACCTGACTGATGCCCTGGTCTGATGCTCTGGTCTCATGGGTCTGAATGAAAACAACCAGGTCTGCATCACCACTGACAGCGGGGCGAAGAGCCAGAAGAGTGAGAGCCACGTCACTTCATACATGCACACATTGTGTTTCTTTAAACTTACTATTACTATTCACTTACTATTTAAAGAAACTTTTGTTTACAGGTTTTTGACTGCTTAAACTAATATAATTTGCCTTAATAATGTGGATAAATAAAAAAAACTGGTTAAATGTAAACCTTTGTACTTGTAATTTTTTTATTTGAAAAAAAGTTAAAAATGTCAATAATAATCGATACCGATCAATATGAACTATTATATCGTGATAATTTTTTTGGTCATATCCCCAGCCCTAGTGTAAACATTTTAAACACCCACCATTTTCTTTTTCTCCTTCTCCCCAGCACTAGAGCTCAGCAGCTGCATGTTGAAGAAGGCCAAGATCCCCAAAAGCTTGGGCTGCAGATAATCTGCCTGCACAGAAACACAGTATCTGATCAGATATTCACTAATATTAGACTAATATCAGACTCCAATGCGCTGAATTCAGAAATCAACACACAAAAGTACTGATCTTGGGTCAGTTTAATCTTGTGTTTAGTGACAGCTTAAGGCCCTGATCTGTCTATATTATCTGACCTGAGACAAATCAGAATAGCCTTACCATACGTCCCGGGGTGGTAATTTCTTTGGGGCCCTGGTATGGGTCATCACTGGATGAGAAGGAAGCTAAAATAGCAAGTCCATTAAAAACCTGCTGGTAGTGTTCTCCTAAACGCAGCAGCAACTCATTATGAAGACCCTGAAAATCTTGTCTAAGCAGACTTCCCAATTCAATTTCTGTCTCGTTCTATAGAAAAGAAGAATGTTTTTCAGACAGATCATACAGTGAATCTTAAAAAATGCACTTGTAATTAGACTAAACATCACACCTTAAGGTAATGGAAGGCTCTCTCCAGCTCCTCCTTTGTACAAGAACACACAAGGTGGGAGAATATGTACTTGAAGTTATTGATGAGCATTTCCCTGCGGTTGACGTTCAGCTGCTTGGCAATAGTGCGGATCAGGGCAGAAGCTGTAGGACTGGCCTTGGCTGCCAAGAACGGAAGCAGGACCTGTAGTGTCCGCTGAATAAAAAGAGTTTATAAAACAATGGTAATCATTAAAGGTTTTCTGTATCTTTCCCATGGAGCATCAAGCTGTTAAAGTCAGAAGTCATGAAATGTATAGATTGAATGCATTTTAACACCCTTTGGGTATTGGGATTGAAGCATCATGGAGGTTCAAACTCTCACTTATTTATTGTGTTTGTAAACACACTTAATGTAGCAGCATTGTTCCTGCTGACCTCCAAACATTTTTCTGGAGTGTCTTCATTTTTCGTACTACTGTATATATACAAGTTGCTCATTCTGAAAGATCTTGTTGAGTGTGTGTTACTGAGGTATTAATAAATTGACTTACATTAAGGAACCGGTTAAGGTCGGGGAAATCAAAGACGTGGGCCACATGGGACAGGATGTCCAGTGCGAGCTCTCTCTGATGAGCCGCCTCCTCCTGCAGAGCCTCGCTGCTCTGATCTGGTGTGCAGCGCAGCGCCGTCATGTGTCGTGAATGCAAAGACTCCACCAAGAACTGAAACAATGCAAAAAAACACGATAAAGGATCGTCAGCATAGAAACAACAGCATGTTGCATAAACCCTGGGAAAAAAACATGGACCACATGGCAACAACTTTCCAAGAGTTTATTAATATTGCATTCAATCAAAACTTAAGAATCATTAATTAAATCAAATAATTATGAAATTGTGAAAACAACACTGAGGAATTTTAAAAATGATTCCTTATTTACTGACTTGGCAGATTGGGTTCCTGTACTGGTTGAAGAAGGACTGCAGTTTTAGGTCTCTACAGGTGGCCAATGCCTGAATTTCAGTGTAGGCTGCTACTGACACCTGAGTGGACTTGGAGAGCAGGCAGTGCAGCAGACGAAGCAGAGCAAAAGATACCAGGTTGCCTTCAGCCGCTCTGAGAAACACCACAAACAATACTGTGCATTTGCTTCAATAGAAACATTTAGAAACAAAATAGAAACATAAAATAAACAATAAAAATTACAGGAACATCACATGTTGGAAATAAATTACAGCCCGTTTACATGATAACACTTATAACCTTACCTGCCAATTTCTCCAGTGGTTAATATGAGACTATTTTTGAGCTCATTGTTTCTGGAGGTCTTTGCATTTGCATAAGCTTCTTTCAGCCTGGAAACAAGAAGCTGTGAACACAGAAAGCACAGCATAAACTCTGCACCAAGTATAAACCAGACAGACTGATGCAGATAGGTAAAAACAGAGTGATGATGATCTCTACCTCCTTTAGAAAGCCATTTCCATTCCAAAACTCTAGAAGGTTTTTGATGTTCTGGCCAAACATTGTGCGCACTTCCTGATCTGGGTCTTCAATGAGGTTAACCAGCGCACTGACCAAAGCTTTCGTATCAGGGTCACTGTTACCCAGATCCACATGCTTAAACAAGTGCCGTATATTCCTGATGAAAGCTGCCGACCAAAAGACAGAAGTTAGTTTAATGCATATGTTTCACTTGGACTTATACTGACACCCATCTGCATAATTGCAGAGTTCTTTATTAACCCAGTTGACTAGACATGGTTGATCATGTGATCTCAACATGACATCTGTCATGAGTGGGTTTCGATATGACTAGATATGACTATGGAGTGTACTATAAATTGTACTGTAGTGCAGTGTAGTTTTTATACAAATATTACAATTCTTTTTATTTTGTTAGATGTAGGTGGCAGTGCACCTTTTTGGACAGTAGTGTATGCTATTGCTTTATATTTGGATTGCATTATCAACAAAAAAGTGTGGAAGTGTAATTTAATCAATTCAATACATTCATTTGAATCCAATTGAATCCATAATACATTCAATACATTTATCACAGCTTCTGCAACTACTGACTGGACTAACCTTGTTTTACTTTCATGTCCTCCATGGGTTTGAGGAGCAGAAGGAATGGGGTGAGGATAGAGGCTCCAATGGAGGGAGGCTGGCTAGAATGAGAGTCTGAAATGCTAAGACCAGCACAGAGCAGCTCATGAGGAGGCATCGTCTCCTGAGGGACCTGCAGCTGTGAGCTTTCAGATAAACAGCAGGCCAGCTGCCCCGTAATGCCAGCCAGCTCTATCTTTACCTGTATTGAGTTGTCCTGAAGTCTTTTCCTAAATGTTTGTATTTGAAAATAAAGGAAAACAAATGTGTGTTAGAAGGACAGTCTAAATTTCCAGTTTGCAACCAATTATTCTGTTTACATACAATCTCTTAGCACAACATGTATGACTTCAAAGTGTGTGGCTGCTAGGTGACGTACAGTAAGACCTCGTGAATGAGGCTGTAAGATTTGACACCCAGGTGGTGCAGCAGCAGGGGGAAGCCACGGACAGCACTGGCCCTCTCAACATCGCTCTTACTCTGCAGAGCCCAACGATACACGGATGACCTCCAGTCACCACAAACACTCTTCGGCAGTAGAGCAAGTAGGAACACACAATGCGCTCGAGTCCGAGTAGCTTTGAATAAATTACAAACAAGCATTGAAAGAATGTCCACAGAGCATTAAAGTAATTTAAAAGTAGTTACTGTGGAAAATAGACTGAAACTGCATTGTGGGATTTAATGACTGCACTCAATAATGTCCACTACAATTTTGGACACCATTACACTAAATGGATGTGCCTTCAAATAGTGCTCTATTTAAGATCATAGGAACTATTTCAGACCCAGCCATGGGGGTATGGGAGTGTTATGTTGTCATGTGGATTGGTCCAATCCACCCTGTTCTTTCCTCTTTACAAAGTCAGGACCTTTTTTAAACACACTAAGAAAAAATACATTAAGCATTCCCATTATAGTATTATAACATTATATAATATTCACTAAATTATTAATTTGCATAGTAATTTTAATTTCCAGTGTTTCTCAGAAATTACTGCACCTTTAAAGCGTTTGGTAAGAACATGAAGAGTTAGACAGAATCACTTTATAATTTGTGTTTGAAAATAACTGTTAGAGAGGGACCCATTTTCCTGTCATGAATGAACAAAACTGTTCTCTGAGGGTTTTACTATGATAATTTCACAGATAAAATACATTGTTATCTACTTAATCTCTGAACAATGGTAGTATCTGTTTAGCAAGTGGAAGTATTGTTTGCATTTTAAAAGTTAGATAGCATACTTACAGTAGGCAGGAGCAAGTTTCTGGGAGAGTGCAATTAGACTTGCAGGAAAGGAGGCTGTCTGATATACTGCTTGTGAAGAATGTTCCAGCACCCAAGGAATTGACAGCAAGGCACAAAGATTTCTGCAGTGACTTGTATCATCCTTGCTGTTGGCTATAAACATAGAACAGTTGCATTTTACTTTACAGCAAATGCAAATACACTGTATTTACTCCCACAACACTGGTAACTAAATGATATTTGAAATGGGTTACGATTATGTTCAGTAATAACACAGTACTATATGTACTATAAGTAAAACAAGATTAAAAGACAACATTTCAAAATGTTGCTATGATCTGCCTTTAGATGCAGTGCATTTAGAAAGTATTCTGACAACTTTCACATTTTTAAATTCTGTAATTTTTTAAATTATTGCTAAGATGTTTCGACACCTTGATTGGAATGCACCAGTGGTAAATTAAATTGATTGGACATGAGTTGGAAAAACACACACCTCAGTCTCACAGCTGCCTACAGTATATCAGAGCAAAACCTGTGCCATAAGTTCAAAGAACCTGCAATAAATGCCAGAAAATCCTCCAATCTAAGTGTGCAAAGCTTGTTGGGTTACACAAAAAAAGATTCAAGGCTGTGAAGGCTGTGCCAACAGTGCTTCAACTATGTACAAAGCAAGACTCTTTGTAAATGACTCTTTGCAAACTTATGTAAATGTAATTTTTCAATCTGTTTCTCTTTAATTTAAAGACATTTCTAAAAGTATTTTCACTTTGTCATTATGGAGTACTGAGTGCAGAATAACAAAAAATGAATTTAAACGATTGCAGTATCAGACTGCAACATAACAAAATTAAAAATTGAAGGGGGTCGGAATACTTTGTGAATGCACTGTATATCTACGATTAATTCTGAAACAGCAACATCAAAATCAGCAACTTCTGGCAATAAATAAGAGAAACTATGAATTAACATTTGACTTGAATAGTTGAAGTCATTTATGCATTTAGCAGACGCTTTTATCCAAAGCGACTTACAATTGAAGGAGTCAAAACCAGAATTATAAACAGTTCTTACCATTAATGTAAAGAACAGCATCAAAGATCCTGACAGAAGCATCTGCCAGAGGCTCCAGCTCCTCCTCATTAGAAGTGTTGGCCATCACAGTGCGACAAGCCTCTACTACCTGAACTAAAACCTGGGGCTTTAACCAAACCAGCTGAGCTGTGTCTGTTGCCCCTGAAGTCTTGTCTCCTCTGCCACCAAGAGATTTTTGACAAGAATGTTAAGCAACACAAACAAGGAACTTATAAGGACTAGCGAAGTTAGAAGTAAGCCTACCTTACTTCAGGTCCCTTCAGGCAGTGTTTGGAGCAAAGTGCGGCCAGATGGAGGATAGCCGCCAGTCCATGCACAACATTTACTAACTGGGTCACTGTGTGGTCCCTCAGCTGGGTCAGCAGCTCTTCCAGTCGGCAATACACAGCAGCCCACACCTCACTTCTGTTCTTCATGTCCACCTGCCTGAATGCAGAAAAGTTGAACCAAACTAAAAGTTAAGAGAACTTATGGAAGTTTATGAAGGTAGGAAGTAGCAACTATGCTGCATACATACATAGGTTGGGTTTTGTCCCCGCTCTTCAGTTGTGTTGGAAGAGACAGATTTGGGCGTTTGGCTGGAACCTCCTCTTCATACATACTAGGATCAGCAGGGTCAGAAACACCAACCTGCATATCCTTTAGGGCAGCTGTAGCCTCTGTCTTGAGGGCAGCATACAGGTATCCCTCTACGCTTTGCTGCAAAATGTTACTTTTTGTAAATAACATCACCACTTTATTTATTATAAACTCTTTAAGTATAAATATGTAAGTGTATCTTTATTAACAGCAAATCATATGCAGTGCATCTTTACTGAACCTATTCCATCTCTACTGAGTCTACAGTGAGTCTATTGAGTATTTCAATGTACATATATACAAATGTCATTTGAAAGAAAGGCAAAAAAAATTACAGCAAAGGCAAAATTCTCCCATCATTTATGCATCATTACTCTTATGTACCTTTACCCAACAATAAACTTCATGACTTCCTTTTCTTTTTTGTAAATGCAAGACAAAGCCGTTATTCACCTATAATCTTTCCCTCCATGTGTAACAGATAACACAGTTTTGGGTGCACCAGTCCTTTAAGACATTACCTCCTGCTGTCCCGGGGTTCCAATGGTTCTAATCAAAGCTTTGCAAATGGCTGTGACTCTCTCCTTTCGAATCTGCATTGCACACTCATATCCAGGAGGTACAAAATCCAGGACAAAGCAAAAGACATCACAAAGTGTGGCTTTCACCTCCATCACCTTCAGTTTCTCAAAAGTCCCATCAACCACTAGTTTCTCCAGCTTCTCCATCAGCATGTTTAGATGGACTCTCTCAAACCAGGTATGTGCACCTTCTTCGGGCTGGAAGACACATTGCGAGAGCATCTGAAATTCCTTGCCATAAACCCTAAGATCGGATTCCTTACAAGAATTCAAAGAGTCTAGAAGATGCAAATAGGCAGAGAAGAAAGACTGGGAATGATCTTCATTGAAACCCCCCAGGTTCACAATGCGAGTTAAAAGCAACATAGATGCTGCTTTTAGCTTTGGGCTCCCATTAGACAGAATAAGGCAAGCAGAGTCCCATATGATGCCCACTTCTCTTGAAAAAAAGATGCCTTGTAAAATATCTGTCAGCACTGATAATGAAGTTAATAGCAATGCCTGGGCTGAGGCACTTGAGAACAGCTGAAGACTGGTAGGAGTCAAGTAAGCGGCAGCCTCTGCAGTCGTGACGTTGAAGAATTCCACCTGTAATGGCCATTGTGGAAAAGGTCTGCCTGTGAGATTTATTCGCACCAGATGCTGAATTAAACGTATTAGCTCTTTAGAAAACAAACTAAATATGACTGCGCTCCTGGCTCTGAATAGATGAAGCAATGCACAGATGACTGAAGAGATCTTCAGGTGGAGATTTTCACATTCTGGGCTGGCAGCAATACGCAAGAGGCGGCTGATGATCCATTTACTGAAATCTGTTAAGTTAAAGAAAATGAGAGACAGATAGTCAGAAGAGAAATCAAAGCTGGATGTATTTAAGAAGTATGGTGGGTAAAACCAATTTCAAATGGGGGTTAAACCAAATCAGCAAACCTGTGCAGCTGTTCTCTGTGTTTCTGAAGTGATCTTGTTCTGACAGACATGCTGGGTTGATGAACATCAGTGAAGAGGATTTGATGATGTGCTGCACAAAGTCTAGCAGCATTACACAGGCAGGTTCCGAACTGCTCTTCTTACACAACTCCACAGCAACTACAATATAAGAAAAACAATCATAGAAGCAGACTACAAAACAGGGAATAAGATACAGTAACAGTTTTTAAAAGACCACAAGAAATCCTGGATTTTTTAATTGGTGGTAGCACTTAGGTATGTATCTTAAAGGTTAATGTACTAGACGTGGTAACACAAAAACATAGGCCAAATTCGTCCTTACCGACGTCAACATCTGTCAGTATTCTGTCAATAAACTGACACAGTATCTGACGAGGTTTCTGCACAGCCTGGTTGTACTCAACCGAACTAGCACTGCAAAAGACATGACAGATTTCTTACAAGCTATATGTCTGAGTATTTCTATTAAACATTCCATTAATGATATTTACGAGAAGAACGACCATCGCGTTCAGCAGCCATTGACGTTACCTGGCTAGTTCTTGCAGTGCAGGAATCATTGCTGACATCTCTAGTCCTTTCTCCATGTTTGCTAAGCAAATAAGGTTTTATTATGTAGAAAATTAGCTTGGGCCGATGTGGCCTTACAAAACATTAGACGAATAAGATTCGTAGTGTTTCCATCCTTTGCTTTCACATGCGCTTCACAGTTTCAAAACTCTTTTCGCTCTTTCAGGAGCTCAGATACGGCGAGCGAAGTGGGACAAGAACTTTTGGAATCGCGAAGCTGGGTTTGTGTGACGGTGCCGCCGTATCGTGGCCTATCGGCGAGCAGCAAAAGCATGTTACTATGGCAATCGCTTGAAACAGGGCAGAAGCGTCACAATGCGGAAATGAGGCTGTGAATATTGAGAACAGTAACTACCGTACAGTCGCCGTATACAGTTTAAAACATCTTTAAAATGGGCATCACAAAGTTGGCGGATTTAATTCGCATAGACGCGCCAAATTCTATTAGCAGGAAAGAGATCGGCGATTATTCTGGTAAGATTGTTGAACGGTGAACATTATCTTAAAGCTATGTCAAGCAAAGTAAAGATAAACGGGGAAGAAGTGAAAGACTTATAATAAGTACTAAGACTGCATTTCAAAGTGCACGGGACTGGCTTGTTTTGAATAGCTGTCATTTAAAGCTGTCATGACTGTAGGATTCACTGCAGCCCTTTTATTTTGACTTGCATCATGCGTACAATGGTACTAACTGCTGTGTCTGTTATCTAGGTAAGACTGTTGCATTGGATACATCTATTGTTATGAATCAGTTTCGCTCAGCTGTCCCCCAACTGAAGCTAAGGTAAATTCAGCACACAGTTACACTCTATGAAATAAAAAAGTCATGTGTAACAATCTAAAGTCAATAGTGATGTCATGGATAGTTTTCTATAATTTATGTATATCATACAATAAACATCTCTTGTCATAGCCCTCTTACAGGCTTATTTTACCGCACACTGACCTTCTTGGAGCATGACATTAAACCTGTCTATGTGTTTGATGGCAAACCACCTTATGAAAAGCGAGCTGTGGTGAGATGTGTATTTGCATTGTTTGCAATTTTTAATACAAAATAAAGATCCCTGTCATGACTAAAACACACAAAGGTTACAATATCAAATGTACTTTTCTAGCTGGCAAAACGAGGTCACAGCAGTGGCTGGATCTGCTCACGAAGTTCAAGCACAGGTGTGTGGAGTTGCTCTATATAATGTACTTTCATGTACTTTCCAAATCACTTTAAGTTATTTCTTTGTAGATCATTGTTTCTCAACCGGGTGTTTTCCTTAGGGGCCACAAAAAGTGATGTGCAAGTTAAGATTGGTAGCTAGGGCAATTGGGGTTAAGGTGCCTTGCTCAGGGGCACTTTAGTTGTGTCCTGCTAGCATTAAGAATTGAACTGGTAACCTTCAGGTTACAAAACCAACTCCCTAACTAGGAGACCAGAATTGCCCAAAAGTTCAACATAATTCCAAAGATGACTTGAAATTATTTAAGCTAGAAATGAAAACTGAAAACAGTTGTTTGTTTTTTTTATGCCAAGCCCTAAAATAGTACTTTTTGGGTAGAGATTTTGTGTTGAGGAGTGCCTTCAAAAGTTGTTGTGGACAGTGGGAGACCTTGAATTCATAAAGGCTGATTCCGTGGTTCTTGGTCAGTCTCATTCAGTGATATGCCATACAATCCTATAGTTTCTCACCTAATTAATATTCCAACATGTATACATTTTCTGATGACACTTTGAACATTATTTTTAGTGTCCTCCCTTACACAAGACTATTTGCGTCTCCTGCAGCTCATGGGTGTACCATACATCATGGTATTTATTTTACTTTTCTTTCGAAATCTAAAGTAACTTTCATGTTCTGATTTTTTAAATCTGTTTTACATTATAATTGTACTGCATCTGAGGTTCTTATGATTTTGACTTTCTCATCACTCTGAATGTCAGGCTCCAGGTGAAGCAGAGGCACTGTGTGCTTATCTGGTTAAAAGTGGCACAGTTAATGCCGTAGCCTCAGAGGACATGGACACACTGGCGTTTGGAGGGACTGTTCTTCTCCGTCAGCTTAATGCAAAGAGAGACAGGTGAGAGTGTAGAAGTTCATTTCAGTTGCACTTACAGATTCTAATTCCAGATTTTGAAGATTGCAGATCTATCACAAAAATCTTTCTCATACAAGCATAATCAAAACAGTAAGTGAGATATCCAAAAAGAAACGGTAATAGTTAATTTATATACAAAACAGTTTGACACCTTTCTTTCATTTACAACACCAACATAATACTTTTAGCAATGTTAAACTTTAGCGATACTAAATTACATATTGTATATTATACAATGTGTATAGTTACAAAACGTCACAGCTCATTCATTCTAAGGTGATACATACTTATAAAAAGGTAAAGTCAGTCATATTAAATGAAGTAAATGCTGTGGTGGAACTCAAACGGGATGAATTATTATTTTTTTAAATACACGTTATGAATACACAATACGTATAATTTATATTTTCCTTTGTTTATCCCATAGTGAGGTCACAGAGTACAACCTAACCATGCTTTTGGATGCTCTTCAGTTGACACAAACAGAGGTAAAACATTTATTCCTTGTGCCGATCATTTCTTTTTTACATATATTGGATGGTAAGGGTTCCGCCTTATACTTTTAGATTAAACATTATTGCCTGGGACCTGATTTAGCTGCTAATTGAGTGAATTAAATGTCTTCATGATTAACATGCAGTTACCACCTCACCTCACACACACATTTTAAGTATCCAAGTATAAACAGTGCTTTTAACACAATGGCTCCATGCTCATAAACTTTGTAGATCACTTCCAGTTATCTTTAATGTTTTTATTGATTTCTTATCATGGACAGGTTGCCACATTAATTGTAATTCCCGGAACGAATATAAAACTGAGTGAAGTGATTACTGGAAAGGCTGCCACATCAGGTGTTATCAATAAGCGTATTACTGATAGCAATTAATTACAGATTTTTGTCATTTAGTTTGATGGATAAGAAAGGAAAAGTTTGTGTTTAAAATTATTTATTTTTCTTTTTGTCTCTCATAGTTTGTTGACCTGTGTATCTTACTGGGCTGTGACTACTGCGATAAGATTGAAGGCCTTGGGCCGAGGCGGGCACTGAAGCTTATTAAAGAGCATCGTACAATAGAGGGTGTGATGCAACATGTCAACAGAAAGGTACCCACCCAAGAATTATTATAAACCTCACAGCAAGAGAGTCAGTCAGTCATTCTTAATGCCATTTAGGCTGTCATTTATTCACCCTCTTGTCACTTTCTGTCTTTTTCTTAACTTAGTCCTCACATCTTCTTTACACAATTTAATTATGGCACATTAAAATTAAAAGATTTGGGGAATTGTTTGTGTTGTTGTGTTTCTGGTACACGGCATTAGGCTTAATAAACCATTTCTGTTATTATTTGGAAATTAAAGCACATTTCACAGTCATTTCACAGAAGAAGATCTTTCAGGTTTAATAATTTGATTTAATGTGATTTGATAATGTGATATAACACAATGGATCATTTTTGGATAAACCTTTAACATTTTCAGAACAGACACAAAATATCTCACAAGCACTGCATTTGCTCTAACTAACAGTTTCTGATTCTCACAGACACACGCCATCCCTTCAAACTGGCAGTACAAAGCTGCCCGTAAGCTGTTTTTTGAGACACCTCAAATTGACACCCCTGAACTAAGTTGGTGTGAGCTGGATGAGGAAGGATTGGTGCAGTTCTTATGCAAAGAGAAACCTTTGAAGTAGGCTTCAATATTCTAGTATTGAATATTAACATCATTTATTCTCAAATGACAAGTGTGAGACATTAGCTGCCTAGTGTTACTTGACCCAAACATGCTTTATTTCTTTTTAGTGTCTAGTTCATCTTTTTTGAGGCTAGTGGTTTGTTTGTTATTTACTGTTTTAAGGGAAGAAAAGGTGAGAGGAAGAATCAGAAAGTTTCACGAGTCACTGTCAGAGAGAAGGAAACAGAGGGAGGAGGAAGAGAAAAGGGGCCTAACTAGACAGTCACGCCTTACAGAATTTTTTCCTGCAACACGAAGAAGAAAGGTACAATTTAAATGAAGTATATATGAATTGCTTGTTTAAACATCATACCAAACATTCTTGTTTTCCTTCTAGTCCGAGTCTGCGGTTGTGGAAGAATCCACTGGAAGAAAACGATTAAAGATTAAATAAGACTTCTTACGCTTCTTGAAGGATTTCTAGAACCATGTCATGGACAGAAAAGTCAAAGATATTAATGGAATTTACTGAAGGAGATCTTTTATATATGTTTTGGATGCTTTACTAAATATTTTATATTGCTTTAATGTTTTATTTTTAATATAATATTATATTTTATTTTATTATTTTATAATAATGTTGAGACTACCAGTGCCAAAAAGAAAAGAAATTTTTACATTTGTTATCATGCCCAAAAAGAAAAAGCCTTTTTGTTTGCAAACCAGATTACAGTAAACCACCATTTTATTACTAAAATTGTATTGTGCCTTGTGTGTGTGTGTGTGTGTGTGTGTGTGTGTGTGTGTGTGTGTGTGTGTGTGTGT